>MPIZ01001314.1:72996-86874 GCA_003258685.1 Prolemur simus | reverse complement strand
AAAAAAAAAAAGGCTAATAACTATAATCTACAAAAAACTCAAGCAAATCAGCAAGAAAAAAATCAAACAACACCATTAAAAAGTGGGTAAAAGAACAGAAGCTTTTCAAAAGAAGACAGACTAATGGCCAACAAACATATAAAAAATGCTCAATGTCACTAATCATCAGAGAAATGCAAATCAAAACCATAAGGAGATATAACCTAATCCCAGTGAGAATGGCTTCTTATCAAAAAGTCCCAAAACAATAGATGCTGGCATGGATGTGAAGAGAATGGAACACTTACACACTGTTGGTGGGACTGCGAATTAGTGCAACCTCTATAGAAAACAATATGGAGATTCCTCAAAGAACTAAAAGTAGACCTACCATTTGATCCAGAAATCTCACTACTGGGTATTTACCCAAAGGAAAAGAAGTTTTTCTATCAAAAGATACCTGCACTTAAATTTTCATTGCAGCACAGTTCACAATTGCAAAGATGTGGAATCAACCCAATTGCCCATCAATTCATGAGTGGATTAATAAAATGTGGTGTATGTACACCATGGAATACTACTCAGCCATAAAAAATGAATTAATACCTTTTGCAACAATCTGGATGGAACTGGAGACCATCCTCCTAAATGAAGTATCACAAGAATGGAAAAACAAACACCACGTTTTCACTGTTAAATTGGAACTAACCGATCAGCACTCATGTGCACAGATCGAAGTAAAACTAAATGGAAATCATCCAGGTGGGAGTGGGGAAGAGGGGATGGATGATATCATACCTAACGGGTACAATGTACACTATCTGAGTGATGGGCACCCTTACAACTTTGACTCAAGCAGTAGAAAAGCAATCCATGTAACCAAAACATTTGTACCCCTGTAATATTCTGAAATTTTAAAAATGGGAATAAAGGAAAAGGATATTGAAGTTTTCCATGCATGTAAAAAGGGCCCCTCCTCCAAACAATGAAAATACTTAATTCAGTAGCTGAATAAAAAAGATTGTATTTTGTTTATAAAGGACAAATATAATTTTATTTTAACTTTTAAAAGTAAAGGATACTTTTGTAAGTACTCTAACATTTGTACAATCCCTAGTCACTGTTTTGCAATACCCAGCACAACTCTTGGTAGTCACAATCACTTATTATAACTCTGTGCTATAAGTTCAATTCAGTTCAACTCAACAAATATTTACTGAGCAACTTAATATGTACAAGGCCCCACGGTATTCTTTGACACTTATCACAACTCCAGTAAAGCTTTATTTCTGTAATGTTTCTCTTTTATTTCTACTCATCTCCATGTACGTTTCAGTGTGTCCCACCTACCTGTGGAGTGAAAGTAAAGATAGTTTTCCGAATGTCATACAGTTTTGAAGTTCCAAGCACTCCCATGTGTCTGTAGGGTCGTCCGCTGAGTTTCATTCTACTATTGCATCCTGACAAAGATTTGAGAAATGGTGAAGATATTTTTAGTGTACAAATGAAATCAGCAAATATTTTTTACATATAGATATACACATAATGTATGTACATACAAATAGATACACACATCCACCTTATTTCCTTCAGTTTAAGTTGTCTTCTTTTTACAGTTTAACACTCTGGAAATTGGAATCCATCTTATAATTGATGTCTATGCTAAATGTAGTTGAATATCTTTTTGTGTTCCAAAAGGCAGTTATTAAATCAACATCTCTTACAATAAGGAAACAGTTAATTTATTCACACGCATATTTTTTCTAACATAAGATGACACTATACATATTGTTCCGAAATTTTTTTCTCCCAAATACTTATTTAATACCCTTTCATGTTAGTACTGACAGAACTACTACTTTATTTATTTATTTATTTATTTTTGGTTAGAACACATTTTTCCTGGGGATTTTATTTTTTGCCCCTACTTTATCCAAAGTGTTATACTTATCAAATATAACATATTTTTAGTGTTTCTTCACTCTTGGTTGGGGCTAGAACCAGACTCCTGTGAAAGCCTTGGTCATATTTCAGGGTCCACTCAATACAGCACATATTTCACCTGAGATAGAGGTTACAACCAAGTTTATTCATAGCTCCTTTCTTTTTGTTTGTTTCTATTTTTATTACAGTAATATATATGTAAAATTTACCATTTTAATAATTTTTAAGTGTACAGTTCAGTGGCATTAAGTACATTCACATCATTGTACAAATATCACCACCATCTATCTCCAGAACTTTTTCATCTTCCCAAACTGAAACTGTACCCATTTAACAGTAACTTCCCATGTCCCCAACCTCCCACCCTCTTGCAACCACCATTCTACTATATGTCTCTATGAATTTGACTACTCTTGGCATCTCAGGTAAGTGGAATCATACAATATTTGTCTTTCTGTGTTGCCCTATTTCTTTTTTTTTCTTTTTTTTATTTCAGCATATTATGGGGGTACAAAAGTTTAGGTTACGTATATTGCCCTTGTGCCCCCTCCCCCCCCCGAATCAGAGCTTCAAGTGTGTGACATGATTTTATATGTAGAAAACCATAAAGGCTCCTCCAAAAGACTCCTAGAATTGATAAACAAATTCAGCAAAGTCTCAGGTTAAAAAGCTGATTCTTTAAAAATATCAATAAAATTGATAAACTGTAAAAAAAAATAAAAATAAAATAAAAAAGATCATATCATTGGCAAATAGGGATACTTTGAGCTCCTCTTTTCCAATTTGTATGCTCTTTATGTCTTTCTCTTGCCTGACTGCTCTGGTTAGGACTTCCAGTACTATGTTGAATAGAAGTGGTGACAGAGGGCATCCTTGTCTTGTTCCAGTTTTTAGGGGGAACTCTTTCAACTTTTCCCATTCAGTATAATGTTGGCTGTGGATTTGTCATAGATGGCTTTGATTATTTTGAGGTATGTTCCTCCTATGCCTAGTTTTTTTTTAAGACAGAGTCTCGCTTTGTTGCCCAGGCTAGAGTGAGTGCCGTGGCGTCAGCCTAGCTCACAGCAACCTCAAACTCCTGGGCTTAAATGATCCTACTGCCTCAGCCTCCCGAGTAGTTGGGACTACAGGCATGCACCACCATGCCCGGCTAATTTTTTCTATATATATTTTTATATAGAATCAGCTTTTGGTTTCATTGATTTTCTATATTGTTTTCTTATTCTTAGTTTTATTGACTTCTGCTCTTATTTTTATTACTTCCTACTTTCTGCTTACTTTGGACTTACTTTATTCTTCTTTTTCCAAAATTAATGTACACAAATCAGTAGCATTTCTATATATCAATAACAGTCAAGCTGAGAGTCAGACCAAGAACTCTATATTATTTACAATAGCTACAAAGAAAATAAAATATCTATTATAGGAATATACTTAACCAGGGAGGTGGAATATGTCTATGAGGATAACTACAAAACACTGATGAAAGAAATCATATATAACACAAACAAATGGAAAAGCATTGTTTGTATGGGGTGAATACACATGGTAAAGAAATATCCCTTTTTTCTTTGTGGAATTATGGCTGTCATTCAATGTATACTTAAAGCAATTTTGTTATTGTGAAACTGTTGCAATAATAGAATTTTGAAGAGTCACTCATTTGACTGATAAGTCATCAAGTGTTGCCTCTTCTATCATGCTTTTCCTGATTTCCTCACAAAACTATCCTCTTTCTCCTGTACTTTGTACATAACACCATTATTACAGCATTTATAAGACCGTACTATGATTATTTGGTTGCATGTCTATGTCTCCCACAGCATCTAGCCCAGTGACTGATACTAATATGTGAGCAGTAAGTGCTTAAGAATGAATGAAGGAAGGAAACAAATCTTTCTTGGAAATGTTATGTAAGCACACATTTGGAATAAAGATATAATATTGGCTGATAGTCATACCCTATGTACCAAAGAGTTCATAAAATATACCTAAAATTATCAAGCCTGCTCGGAATAGATATGATTAGAAATTTGGATTCCAGTGACTCTAAATTCCTTCTCAGATCCAGTATGGCAAAGCAATACAAGATCAAGGAGACGAAAAAAGGAAGGAAATCAGTCTGCATCAAATAATGCTTTGCTTCTAGCAGGTTGGCGCGTCTCCTTACCTAGGCTGGAATAAATGTGGCTGAGAATACGAGCTGGTTGTACTCTGATGGGGTATACCTCGGCAATGGTCTCCACATCAATTCCTTTGTCCTTCAAAATGGCCTTTATTTCTTCTGTTTCAGCTAGAATGGAGACTAAAGAAAAGAAAGAAGATGAGCTCAACAGAAAATTTTATCTCAAGAGGAACCTAAAAATCTCTCAAGCCACAAAATTTCTTTTGAAGGGGAAAAAAAAGGAAAGCAGAGAAAATTAAGTTACTGAGGAACTTTGATGAAACAGTATCATGCTAGGTACTTAACAATATTATCTAAATGGAAAAGAAAAATGATCTCATGACTAGAGTATTAGATTGTGCTTCCTGGCTAAGTACCCATGTGCTCCTAGAGAATGCCATATTCTCTTTATATCTGAGATTCCATGTAAAAATGGGAAAAATCTATCATGAGGCTTGTTACAGCTTTGATAAAAATTGATTTCCCCAGCTCCTTCATTTCAGTACACTTTAGGTCAGCCCCAGAAATGTGAGGTTAATAAACAACACCCTAAAGACAAGAGTTACCCTATAGCTAGAGAATGGTAGAAGGCAGGGTGAATTGGGGATAAAGATTTGAACTGTCAACATAAGAAGGTATTACACTTGAAATTGTATATATTTTTTGGGGGATATATGTGGGAAGAGATGGGGATGATACTTCTCTAGACTCAGAGCCTGCCAAGCCTAGACAGCTCCCTTTTCTTCCCACTCACGTTACTGAAGTGGTTAAACCTATACACAAGGGAGAAGACCAGGCTAGCTTCCTGATTCTTCTTTTCACTTTCCCCCAATGGGACAGATACCTGACTGGGGGCCAGTAACCCAAATAAGGCTTTAGCTGGCTAGACACTAAGCACCAGAGGCAAACATGCCCTCTACTCCTGCTCCTCTAATGCTGGTAGATGTGTTGGATTGTTCACAGAAAAAAGAATGTACCACATGGCTCACTCCAGCTTAACAATATTTTCTGTTGAGTTTTTGGGGCAAAATCTTAGTTAACAAAGTAGTACTTTGCTTTCCTTTGCCATTACCCTTTGTGTGTTTTTCTGTCTTAGGAACCTCAAGCTAATAGATTGCTGTGGTCTGGGCCAGGATATGCAGGATATAGTAATTACAGAGTCCCCTGAACATAACACTATCTTGATTACCTCTAACTGAAAACATGAAAATGAAAGAGATTCTTCAGGGAAAATGTACAGAGGAAGAATGACAGTTGCCTGAGAACAGTTTAGGGAAACACATGTGGTCATTTACGGATTCATTAATAAATATTTATTAAGTACCTAAATGTATGAGGTACTATGCTAGGCACCAGGGATAGAATGAATAAAGATGAATAAACTAGTCTCTTCCTGAAGTAGCTCACAGTGCAATAGAAGTGGCACACACATGAACTGATTATAAAATAACCTGCTAGGTAAGTAGAGATATGCACAAAACGTTATGAGACCATCCAGGACTGACACCTATCTGGTCTGGGGTTGGGAGGGGTGGTTTCAAGAACGGCTTCCTAAAAGAGTTGATGCCCAAACTTGAGTTTGAAAGCATGAACAAATTAGCCAGAAGAAAGAAAAAGATAAGAAGGAGATAGCCATTCTAGGTAGAGGGTCCAAAATGAACTTAATGACATGAAAAAGTGTGGCTGCATGTGTAGCATGAAGCATCTTGTATAGTGGCCATAGAAATGAATCTGGAAAGGAAGACAGGGGCTAGATCATCATGGAGGGCATATGTGTCACCTTAAGGATTTTCTATTTTATCCTTGGGCAATGCTTTCTAAACTTCATTCCACTGAGCCTCAGTGTACTACAGGGGACAATGTAATTAGCAGTTCGAGTATAGGAGACTTAAGGAAAGGAAAGTAAACAACACTCTGGGGTACCAGGAGTACTTTCAACCCAAGCAACTCAGTTTTTTTGTTTATATTTTATGAAATATTTGGAAAAATCCTTATTTAATGCCTCTTATGTATTAGGCACTGCCAAATGGTAGGGGTATGTATATAAACATATATGATCCCCACATGGAGAAAATGATACTGATACTGAGTCCTAATGGAAGGCTCAACAGGAGTTAATCTGATAGAAGTGATGGTAAAAGTAAGGGAGAAATTGTTCCAGACAGAAGAAATAGCATGGACAATGGCTCAAGGGAACAGAGAACAAGGCAGATCTAGGATTTATAAAAAGTTCTTTATATCAGGAGAAGTATAATGAGGCAGTGATGACAAATGAAGCTGGAGATAGGGTCAGGAACCAGATCATACACACCCTTGTAAGCCATATTAAGGAGACTGCCAAAGGGGAAGTTCCTGAAGAGTTATAATCAGATGAATAACATATCCATCCCTGCATCTTAAAAAGACTATTTTTCAGTTGATAATAAAAGCATAAACTGATATGGTAGTGGGCCTAGACTGAAGACAGAGAGAACAGCTAAGGTTATTGCAGTAATAGAAGGGAGAGATGTTGATTACCTACATTGGGATCATGATATTGGTACTGAAGAAAATTGGATGGATTTCAGAATTATTTAGGAAGTAAAGAAGCCAGAACCTGTTAACTGATTGAATGTAGGATGTGAGAAAGAGGGAGATATTGAGAAGGATTCTCTGGGTGTTTATTTGTGTAACCAAGAAGATAGTGTGCCATTTAATGACACAGGCACATAGGAGGAAAAGCAGGTATGAGTGATATAATACTAGGATGGTGCACCTGATTAATTTTAGACATGTTGAATAAATTTACAGTGCATGAGACATCCAAGGGGGTTAAAAGAAGCTGATACACATTCAGGAGTCATTAGCATAGATGTGATAGGTCAAGGAGAAAATACAGACAAGAGGAGATGAGGACCTAGAATATAACCTTGAGAAATTCCAACATATAAGGAATGGGCAGATGAAATAAAGCCTGGGGTGTGGTGGGGGAGTTCTTGTCTCATGGCTTATATTTTCTCTATGGTATAGGAGGTGAGTTCATCTTTTGAGAGTGAGAGAAGAAGTGAGGAGGTGGGAAAATAGAAAAGGTTTGGAATAGGAGGAATCTGAGAGACAGAAACAAATATTCACAGTAAGAAGAGCAGTGGACTAATGACAGAACCCTCAGAAACACCGATGGTTACGAGACAAAAAGAAGAGGAAGCCCAGAAATAGACAGAAAAGTGCTTAATCTAGGTTGAAGGAGATCCAAGAGAGTATGGGATCATGGAAAATGTGGGAGTTAAGAATTTCCAGAAAGATAAACAATAAATGGAACAGAAATATCCACTAAGACATAGATCGAAAAATATCCACCAAATTTGGCAATAGAAAGGTCACTCACTGGTAACTTAAGCATGAGCATTTCAGAATAAATGGTATATAAAGAACCAGAAGATTGAATGAAAAAGGAAGGAGCTATGTAGCATAGTTATAGAGGGAGATGAACATGTCAGTAGTCTAAAAAAACAGAACCAACAGAGCAGGAGAGTTTAAAGATTCCAGGAAAGAGAAAGTTTCTAGAGAAGGTTGGGGAAGAGGTCAGAATCAAGCATCAGAAGGAATACTTGGCCTTGGAGAAGAAACCTTTTTTCTGAGACTGGAGAAAAGGAGGCAAGGATGGGTAAGAGTGTAGGGACAGGGAGGGCTGGGGAATTGATGACGATCAGAATATTAAGATTAATAGGCATGAAGAAGCAGGCCAAGAATTAGGCTGAAAACAAGGGGTGGGGTTGAAAACAGAGATAGTTTGGAATAGTGGTTGAGAAGTATGAAAATGCTAATGATAAGAACAAGGACTAACAGGAGGCATTGCAGACCTAGCTGAGTTGGAGACCATGGATTTCCAGTGTCACTACTCTGCTCATTTGGGTGATTTTTTTTTCCAGTAGCTATTAGCAAGCCAGGTATAGGATCAGAAAATGTAAATTGTAAGACTGCTCTGGGACTATGATTTTTAAGGTGGGTGTAGTAGAAATATGGTGCACTGGTGATTGAGAGATTTAATCAACCATGAGGCAGGGAGAAGACTAGGAGAAAATAGAGACAAGCATAATGGGAAGAAAAAGAAAGCTGAAATAATATATGGTTATGACCAGAGAGTAGAATATTGGAATTTAGGTATCTGAGGTAGAAGAGTCCTAAAGTTTGGTCCTTGGAGTGGCCAGCTAAAATAGAGATAGAAGGAAAGGTCACTAGAGTTATGGATAGCCAAGAATTTTGAGGCTAAAATGCTAGACAGAACCTACATCAATGCTGAAAATATATTGAAATAACCTACACTGGAGAAATAGATTTGCTTCTAGTTCGACAATAGGATTTGGGGAAGAAGAGGAAGCTGTGAGCCAAGCCTCAAAGTCTTCAATGAATGAATTAGAGCAACTAGGAGATCAATATAGCGAGATGGCATAAACCTCAAAGCTCAACAAGCTTTCTCATGGGAGGGGAAGAATAATGATCTTTATATAATGTTTGCTATATACACTGATAAGCAAGAATTACCTGTATAACCATATGGAATACCAAGTATAAGAAAGTTTAGAAAATACATGGTATTCTTTTCCATATAGAACCAACTTCAAAGTCAAGTGACTGGAGACATTTCAAAGGAGCTTCACAGCAGGACTTAATACTGTATTGGATAATGATGTTGGAGATTCAAAAATTACCTCAAGCCTTCTACCCTAGAAGAATAAAATAATGGTAATATCATTGAGAGAGATAACGAATGTGGAAAGATCTGCTTTTCTTGGGAGAGGTAAAAGGATGGGATAGAGACAGAAGAGGTTAGTTTTGTGTTTGAAGTGTAAGTGCTAGAGATGTTTTATAGTTATTGGGACTAGAGTTCTTAACATGTTTGTAGAACTCAACCCAGTATTTTGCATACAGTAGATGTCCCCAATTTAAGTTGATTGTTAGGAACAAAAATAAAGGCTTGGAGTACTCTCTAAAGAGGTAATACTTGGAGCCGTGGAAGCAAATTTATTATGAGGGAGGCAGGCCTAGCAAACTAATACAGGGTTATAAATACAGACAGACAAGAGTCAAAGACTTAAGTACAGAACCATCAGGAAGATATGGGAAAAAAGTACTAGCAGAAAAAGCAAAGGAGTGGTCAGAGAGAAAGCAGAGATAACCAGGAGGCTAAAATGTCATGACAGTCAAAAGAAAAGAGTTTCCAGAAATAAGGAATGGTTAAGATGTCAAATAATATTTTGGAGTGCTCTGACATACTATTCATTTATGATTAACAGTAATTTTGAAATGAAATTGAACTAAGTTTATTATATACTTTTTGAAGCCTAATAAAATGTCAACTGAAGAATAAAGTCATAATTTACTGGCCCAAAGATCTCTATCCCTAGCCATACCTTTAATATAAAGCTTCTGCAGCTGGGAATAAGAATACATACCTTGAACCACAACATCTGGCTTTGGTACAGTAGAAAACCTACGATTCAGGGGATCAATTTCTCCAGGAGCTAAAAATCCCTAAAGAAAAACCATAAAAAGATGGATTATTCAGGCAGGATAATATAAGAGGTGCTAGATCACCACTGTTTTTTGTAATTGAGTAATATTCCATAGTATGCATATACCACATTTTATTAATCCACTCATGTATTGAAGGGCACCTTGGATTGTTTCCACATCTTTGCAATTGTGAATTGTGCTGCCATAAACATTTGAGTGCAGATATCTTTATAGATATCACAAGAATAGAAAATAAGCACCACCTGTATTCACCATCAAATTGGTACTAACTGATCAACACTAAGGTGCTCACATGGTAGTAATATTCATTGCATGTCAGTCAGATGGAGGGGTGGATATGGGTAAACTTACAACTAATGGATGCGGTGCATACTGTATGGGAAAAGGGCAAACCTCTAACTCTGGCTTGGGTAAGACAAAGTCATTACTTCTAACCAAAATGTTTGTACCCCCATAATATCCTGAAATAAAAAAAAATAATAAAAAAGATGGATTACTAAGTCTCAGAAAAACAAAACAAAACAAAACCTAATGTTTGAGGAGAAACAGCATTCCTATGCCCATAGCCCCATACCATATACATTTGAGAGGCAGGCACAGAAAGGAAACAAATACCTTCACTGTATAAAAATGTTTGAACTCCCTGAATTCACATCCAAATTAATTTTATCTGAAGATAATTTCTATTGGCAGCCACAAATTCTTTTTTTGGAAATAAATGAGGTATAAATGATAAATAAACAGAAAGTTTTCTAGTTACTCCTCTATCTTCTCTGGATATATTAATACAAATGATTAGATGATCAGACCACAATGCTTATCAGTAATTTAAGCCATTACTCCTGCTGTTTTCTCATTTGTTCATGTGTCTGCTATGCCTTCTGCTCAGCAGAAATCTTTTGACTTGAGTTTCTGCTCTTTATGAAATGGGATGAACTCACCTATTTTTCCCTTAAGAATATCTTTTCTCATTGCATTTAATTTATTCTAATTGAATGAGAAAGTTACCAGGTAAGGATTATTTTAAACAAAATGTTCTGTCCATTATTGCTAGATTCATTTAGTAATGTCAACTAAAGATAACCAAACAGCCACAGCCATAGGGGGAATAAAAAAGAACAAAGCAGCTGCAGAAAATCAATGGTAATATATAACAGGTCAAAGAGTCTGGCTCAGAAAGGATAGCTAAGTCCCATCCTCAATCCTCGAGGAGCTGGGTTATATCTCATCAAATTAACCTACACTGGGGAAATAGATTTGCCAACAAATCTGAAAAACTTTTGAGAAAAACAACTTTTCTATTTAGGCTCAAAATGTCACAAAGAAGCTGGACACAAAGTTAGAGATTCCCCAGTGCTTCATTAAGAGCTATCTCAACAGAATTTGATATAAGGATCATTTAGAGAATCTCTGACCAAAAACAAACAAACAAACAAACAAAAAATACTCAACCAACCAAAAACTGTGATGTTCCTAATCACTTGTTATGGCACCTAAAAATTACCATTTAATTCAATTAAAGGATGAAACATTATGTTGCTTGGAAAGGTTAGTACTTAATCCATTATCAGTAATTAACCAGCTAAGCACAATTGCATTCATCACCAGGCAAGGCATTGAGGAGAGTTTTGAAAGGGAAAGATCCGGGGCCTGATTCCTGGGCAGCTCCAAAAACAATGCCAAAGTAGAGAGCCCCAGGCAGCATGAGGGACGTGGTTGCACGGGGCAAAGGACTTTTGTCGAGGGTTGGCCATGCTCCCCACTCTAAGGACCTACAGGAAAAACTATAATTAAAGCAAAGTGCAAAAGGCAAAAGACGTCCTTCAGCTTTAATGAGCTTCTCATGAATCTGATTATTATGGTGACCAAGGCAGAAAAAAGTGGGATAGCCTTTAAGTTTCCCCTTACCTCCGCCATCAAGCTTCCTAAAATGTATAGAGACTGACCCCACATATGAGGCAACTTCCCCATGGGGACTCGGTCCACAGTGTGAGGATTCTGATATTCTTCATCAACCTAACAGAAAAAATGAAGAGGCCAGATGAGGAGTAATAGAAGGCTTTAGATACTAGATAATAAAAAGGCTGAGTCTGGATTGTGATTTGTATTCCATGTAGTCACATATGCAATACACTGAAAACTCAAGCACTATAACTATAGTCTAGGGCAGTGCTCCTCAGACTGTCAGGTATATACAAATTACCTGAGGATCTTGTTAAAATGCATATTCTGATTGAGTACGTATGAGGTAAGGCCTGAAACCTATTTTTAACAAGCTCTAATGCTGCTAATGTTGCTAAGAGCTTATTCTACCCATCCCCACCAGAAAGGAAGACTGTATCTCTCCCGCAATGGAGAAGAGGAACGATGGTACACCTGACTGGTATTTTGGGAAAATGAAGACAGGACATGCTTAATTTTCCAAACTTGATCTATTTAAATAATGCTGGATTATTGGCCTCAAAGCAGAGAACACCAAATCCTGAGAGTTCACACAGAACATCACTCTAGTTCTACCTACTGATCTCCATATCATTCTCAACATTGAGGTTTGGTCTTTTCCTTGTCTTGCTGTGCAACAGTGCCATAACTGAGGCTGCTTTAAAATTTATTTTTAAAGGAATAAAACCATATTTCTGTTTTCTTATACATAAAGACAACATTAAAATCAGAAGATTAAAAATTATTTGACTCAAATGAGGCAGTCCTATCAAGGTATTGCTCCTTTTCTATCAGCTATATGTTATGGCACTGTTCAACTCACCCTGTCAGGAGGAACACTGTACAGCTCTGGCAGAAGTGGCACTCCATTTTTGCCCTTGATGAGGACTGCTTCCAGAGCCTCTCGATACTCTTGAACCTACAGATCAAAGAAAGGCAGAAAAAAAAAAAAACTTATAGAAAGTTCCATTGGGGACCTAGGAGAAGTTTGTGGCCAAAGAAGGTCCTATTGCAAAGCAGCTAATTCACCTAGTAAAAGGGAAGGGAAAGGGAAACAGCATTTACTAAATGCTTGTTATAGGCCAAATATGCTAGGAGTTTTGTATATTTTAATGCATTTAATTTTAATAAACTTCCCAGGAGGTTTGTGTAAAGCCCTTTAACAGGGAAATTAAGGCTCAAAGAGGTTGTGAACTTGTGGAAGATCACAGAGCTAGTACATGGTTGAGTCCAGAATGTAGCCCAGCTTCTCCATAGGCCTGTTTTGATCCACTATATATACCTTAAGTATAGCTTCTTGACTTTAGGATATATTGGCTTTAAAACTTCATTCTTACCTGCTAAATAGGTTTCTATTATGGTCAGGTTTATGTTCTTTGTTTAACAATTTGCTAAAGCTTAGCAATACATAAAATGTAAAAAATCAAAATCAAAACAAAACCATAATTTATGGTGGAAAAACATACAGTCAGTTCTGCTATAACACTTGTTTGAAAAACACAAATTTGTTCCAGTACATTTGATATATTAGGGAACAACTTGAGCATAACATGAATTTTACATTTGTATAATTTCATACTGAGAATGTACTCAGCTGAATTGAGACATATAAGAATATACAAAACATACACACATGCATACATCTCAGGATGATAATGAACCATAGCCATCCACATTTGTTGTTAACAACTGTCTGTCCAATTTCAGATAACGCTCATTTCACCACTTCATAACTTACAAGCTGCAACCTTCTGATGGCCACGCTGGCTACACAGCTATGTGCTCTTTTTAATTTCTCCTCTCTTTCCTCTCAGCCTATTTTTTTATTTTTCCTCTCTGCTCTGTGTTTTTTTCCCTCTATTTTTCTCTCATTTTTTTCCCCTTCTCTTTTGTTCTTTTCCTCTTGCACACAGGGTGGCAGGCATGAGAGCCAGGTGGATGATCTGGTGGGAAGATGCACATACACTTCCACAAGCAAACTTCAGGTTTTTTTCAAGGTAAAAGAACTATGATTATTGTGGTATTTATGTATTTCTTAACTACTTAACATATATAAAGCTGTGATACTCTTTTTATTAGGTTCCTATCATTCTGTATGTGTTACATTTTACGGGCTGTGCCCCTCACCCCATTTTCCCATAACCTCTGCAATTTTTATTTCTTAAATATGTATAGCATGGTGATTTTTAAAGAATGCCTATTCTCATTGTAGCAGACCTGACTGTACCTTGCATTTATAACATGTCTTTATCTGTGAAATTTAAAGAACTTCAGGGATATCCTCTTCAATAAGCAGATAAAAAACTATTTTTATCTTATGTATAGAGAAATGGAAG
>MPIZ01001314.1:48930-63797 GCA_003258685.1 Prolemur simus | reverse complement strand
CAACTAAAAATATATAGAAAAAATTAGCCAGGCATGGTGGCACATGCCTGTAGTCCCAGCTACTCGGGAGGCTGAGGCAGAAGGATAGCTTGAGCCCAGGAGTTTGAGGTTACTGTGAGCTAGGCTGACGCCACGGCACTCTAGCTCTGGCACTCTAGCCCGGGCAATAGAGTGAGACTATCTCAAACAAAACAAAACAAAACAAACAAACAAACAAACAAAAAACCAGGTGACCAGCCCACAGGTGGTAGTCCGCTGACCCCTGAATTAGAGTACAGTCTTTGAACATAATTACTTTTGTCTTTAGGCTTATAGTATCCAGTCAAACACTGTTTTCCAAGACTTAGGTACCCCTTTCAGTGTGGTTATGTATTTTCTTTGTAATATAATTAAACTCATTTTTCAGTCTGCATTCCATTTTTCTTGACATACTCTGGTTGATTTGCTAAATTTACTTTTTGTGGCATACAATTCCTTGGGTTTTGACAAACATATAGAGTCATATATCCACCAGCACAGGTCCATAGAAAACACCCTCAAAATTCTCCAGTGCTATATCTTTATAGACAATCTCTCCTCCCAACTTTTGGCAACCAATAATCTTCCAATAAAGGAATCCTTTTAGCTTTGCCTTTCCCACAGTGTCACGTAAATGGAACAATACAGTATGTAGTCTTTGGGGTCTGCCTTCTATTGCTTAGCAAAAGGCACTTAAGAATCATCCAGGCCAGACGTGGTGGCTCATGCCTGTAATCCCAGCACTTTGGGAGGCTGAGGCAGGAGGATCACTTGAGCCCAGGAGTTCGAGACCAGCCTGAGCAACATAACAAGAACTTGTCTCTACAAAAAAAAAAATCTTAAACAATTAACCAAGTGTGGTGGTGCATGCCTGTAGTCTCAGCTACTCAGGAGGCTAAGGCAGGAAGATCGCTTGAACCCAAGAGTTTGAGCTTGCAGTGAGCTATGATGCCACCACTGCACTCTAGCCTAGGCAACAGAGTAAGACCTTGTCTCAAAAAGATTTAAAAATAATTTTAACAAATAAAGAATCATCTATCAAGCAAAATGGCTGACTAGAGGTGTCTGGCGCTTGTCATTCCCACACAAAAGGATCAAAACAACAAAGAAACAATTAAAATTTGGCTGGAGTGTCTGAAGGAGAGTGCTGGGATTCAGCAAGGGACTGATGAGATACCTGTGAAGCCTCGAAGCCCAGCACAGCAGCATAGAGAGGGGAGCAAGGCACCCTGTATCTACTGCCCAGTCTCCCCTGCTGGGATTGGCTTAGAGCCAGGAGGGGCTTCACCCTGCAGGGAAAAGGTAAGCAGAAGGTATCCAGCATCCCCCATTGCCACGACAGACACCTGCAGTTCTTACTACAAGAGAATCCCATAGTCTTCATAAGCACTGAGCCCAGTTTGGGCAACGGCCTAGAATTCATGTTGCTATATTATTCTGCAGTAGGAGCACCTGTTGTGTATTCCCGGTCCTTTATGGCCCAAGCTGCTATAGCACAGCACCATCTTGAAACTGAAATGACTGCTGGGGCTAGTAGCCATTGTGCCTCTCTAGCCTTGAGTTTTGTCATCATTTCACCAACCCCACACAGGTGACTGAAATGCCATGACCTTGGCTGCTTGGAGCCTGGCCCCAGGAATGGTCGTGATTCTGGTTCTGCACAGTGGGGACACCAACCCTGGGCCAGCCAAAACAAACAGGCTGATGGACCCACCCCTGGTGAGCTCCCCCTCCAGAGCCCCCAGCCAGAGAAACAGCTCAGTGGACCTGCTCCTGGCAAGCTAGTCCCCTAGGCCTGTACCTCCAGCCAGCCAAACAGCCCAGCAGCCTGTCCCTGATGAGCCAGTCCCTGAGCCAGCTGACCTGCATACGTGTGACCCTGGATGGAAAAACAGCCCAGCAGCACATGCTCCAGGCCTGAGAACCAGCCTGTTGTGCCCACCACTGGCAAAGCAGCACTACCACAGCCACAAACTTTCACAGCCGAGGCCACTGAGGCACTCGTAAATGTCACTAATGTGGATTCCAGCTGAAGAAACTGCACTGGGACTACAGTATTGTCCACCCAGAACCAAAGCCAATATACTTACAGAAACCAATACCCTAGGACCCATCTCCAGGAAAAAATCTTTCCCTATGAAAGTGACTCCATAAATTGGAAGAATTGCCTGTTCCACCAGATATGCAGAATATCAATGCAAGGGCAACAAACATGAAAAAGCAAGGAAACGTGACACTCCCAAAACAACATAATAATTCCCTAGTAACAGACCCCAAAGACAAGGAAATGTATGAAATGCCAGAAAATAAATTCAAAATAATGATCTTAAAAAAACTCAACAAGATACAAAACAATATAGATAAATAATTCCATAAAATCAGGAAAACAATTCACGATCCGAATAAGAAATTAAACAAAGAGAGAGACATCATTAAAAAACATACAGAAATCTTGGAGTTCAAGAATTCAATGAATAAAACAAAAAATACAATTACAAGACAACTATATGCTAACAAATTGGAAAACCTAGAGAAAATGGATAAATTCCTGGATATATACAACCTACCAAGATTGAACCAAGAAGAAACAGAAAACTTGAATAGACCAATAATAAATAATGAGATTATATCAGTAATAAAAAGTCCCCCAATGAAGAAAACTCCAGGAGCAGATGGCTTCACTGCTGAATTCTACCAAACTTTAAAAGAAAAACTAATACCAATTCTACTCAAACTATTTCAGTAAATTGAAGGGAAGGAAATTCTTCCAAACTCATTCTACAAGGTCAGTATTACCTTGATACCAAAATTAGATGAGGAAACAACAAGAAAAGAAAACTACAGACCAAGATCCTTGATGAATGTGTTAATAAATGCAAAAATGCTCAACAAAATGCCAGCAAATCAAACCCAACAGCATATCAAAAAGATTATACACCATGGTCAACTGGGATCAAATCAGTACCTTGTTTCTTTTTATTGTTGATTAGTATTCCACTGTATGGATGTAGTGTAATTTGTTTATCCATTCCTCTATTGAAGGTTATTTCCAGTTTTGGGAAGATAGGAATGAAGCTGCTATAAACATTTGAGTGCACATTTTTTTGTGAGCATAAGTTTTCATACATGTAGGGTAGATTTCTAGGAGTGAAATTGTTGGCTCATAGTATGAGTATACGTTTAAATTTATAAGAAACTGTCAAACTTTTTTCCTAAGTGGATATACCATTCTACATTCCCACCAGCAATGGCTGTAGAAGCTTTAGCAGCCTTGTAAAGAAACTACTTATAAAAGGACAACTCAGAAAAATTAAAGGTTTCTTGAAATCACAGACACAGGTCATACTCAAGGTCCTCAAAGGCACTAATTTCTCCTTAACATCACAGCCTTAAAGAAAAGAAAGGCACATATGGACATACCTGAAGCTTGGTGATGATTTCCTGTTTTGTGAGTTCCACCAACTGGCTATCTTCTACTGCAAAGGCTGGGAAGGAAACCACTGAAAGTAGACTAGCATCAACCTCTTTGGATGTTGAAGCACGGGGCAGTAGTGAATTAAGGATAGACTAAGAGAAAGAAAGTTAAATGTGGCACATTAATAAATACTTTGGCAATGTAAAACTAACAGCTTTGATTTTAAAAGATTTATGTGGAAGAGCATCATTCAGAGGAAAACCTAAACATTATTCAATAGTGAGCACTTGAAAAACTAGCTATTTCTGTAAGTCATTCTTTGTCTTAATCCTGCTCTCAGTGCTTCCCCATCCTGATTCTTAACCAGCTGCTCACGGATAAAGAATATTCTAATGCTATTACCCTATGCATAGTCCTATTGCTCCATCAGCAACTATTTAAGAATAAAGGTAAGAGAAAATGTCATTGCTAAGAAGCAGGATAGGGAAGGCTCAGATCCTGTATCTCTGACATATATTTTGCCCTGGAAGATTTTGTTTTTAAAATTGGAAGGTGATTTTATATTGACTAGGACATCATGGATACCTAATCAGGGTTTGAGGAAAAGGAGAAAATTCCTCATGACAATGAGAAGAACCTAAATCTTTCAATACAGAGAGTAAGCCTAAACAAAATTGAAGACTTAAATAGTCTAATCTCCAAATATCTAACCCTAGAGCCAACCAGGAACAAGAGAATGCTTCAGAGCCACTATCAAAACGCCTCAAAATCTATTGTCTTTTATTCTCTTTGTATATTTAGAAAACAAAATACTCAGGAAGAGAGACCCTTAATATGACAGCAGTGGATAATTTAAAATACTATGGCGGGATCCCTTTATAACCTTGTGTGAGAGAATGGGACTCTGTTCTATTTTCTAGCCCATGTTGTATCAGGCTTATCTCAGTATAGGATGCTTTATAAAGACATTTTTTGACACATGGTAATAAATTAGATTATGTACTCATTCAGCTCTCCTTAATCAAAAGCTCATGCTAAGTCTGAGTCTCGGCAAGAATAAAATTTGCTATTTCCATTTTCTATAATCCCTTACCTGGCAATGTTGCACTTCATCAGCCAGAACATGGATAACTGATTGGGGCCCACCTTTCACACCAAATAGGTCCAGTTCATCTAATGCTTCTAGAGCTGCCTATGAGAAGCAAAGAATAAAAGGACAACTTCTGCATTAGAAAGATACATTTCTTCTTACTATATCCCAGTATTTTATTAATGTACATGACATCACTTTTGAATATATTTGACAAAACAGAAAATACAGTAACATTCTTTATTCCCAGGGACTTCTGAGCTTTCCTTTGCCTTCCATGTTGTCCTAATGAAAGTGAAGATGGGGTTTTAGCACTATTAAGTCAAGCATCACACTTTAAAAAATGTGACAGATGAATTTATGGTAAATCATTCCTTTGGCAGAGGAGCTCCAAATAAGATACCAGCACATAAGAAATGCTAGAAGTTGTGTGGGTGTAAGATATTAATGCAACGACCATTAGGTATTGCCACATAGCTGAGTTTCCATAGAGAAGTGAATGCTTCAGAAAAATATTATATTTGACTTAAAAATGAAAGTTACTAGTCACCAAGGCAAAGGAGGAATTTCTATGTTTTTTTTAAATATCCAACACATTTTTATTGACTATAGTCATCCTGTTATGCAACAGATCTCAAAACTTACTCCTCCTATCTGAAATTTGTACCCTTTGATAAACAACTGCCCCTTCTCTCCCTTCCTCCACCCTCTAGCCTCTGGTAACCATCATTATACTTCCTACTTCTATGAGTTTGACTTTTTTAGATTCTACATATAAGTGAGATCATAACGTTTTCTTAAAAAATAGAATTTATTGGCTAGGCACAATGGCTCAGACCTGTAATCCTAGTACTTCGGGAGGCTGAGGTGGGAGAATTGCTTGAGGCCAGGAGCTCAAGACCAGCCTGGGCAATATAGTGAGACCCCATCTCTACAAAAAGATTTTTAAAAATTGGCCAAATGTGGTGGCGTGTGCCTGTAGTCCTAGCTACTCAGGAGACTGAGACAGGAGGATCACTTGAGCCCAGGAATTTGAAGCTGTAGTGAGCTATGATCATGCTACTGCACTCCAGCCTGGGCAACAGAGCAAGACCCTATCTCAAAGAAAAATAGAACTTATTTATTAATTGCTTGTTTTTCTAAATACATGTTTCTAAATATATGTGTTTTTCTGATCATAAAAGTAAAATATATTCCTTATAGAATATTTTGAAAACATAGTAAAGTACAGAGATGGCAAAAATCACCCAAAACAACCACTGTTAACATTTTTGACGTTAATCTTATTAATTTTTTCTATGTATATTTGTATATAGTTGGGATCACATTTGGTATCCTACATTTTACAATTAATAATATAGCACAAGTATTTTTCCATGCTACAAAAACTCTTTATTTTGGCATAATATTCTCTCATATGGCTATAATAAAGTATATTTAGCCATTTGCCAATTGTTGGAAATTTAGGTTCATTTTAATTTTGTGCTATTAGAAATAGAGTTTTGATAAACATCTTTTGCTAAATTATAAATTCCTTGAGGTCAGGGATGTGTCTTCACCAATATCTAGCACATAGCATGGCATATAGTAGGCTCTCAATAAATGTTGTTAAACTAACAAAATAATTATTTGTTTTCATGTGGAGTTACTTCGTAAGCTTTAACTTCTTAAAGTAGAATCACTGGGCCAAAGGGTATGAATAATTTTTAATACAATGCTAAATTGCTTTTCGTGCAAGTTGTACCAATATAACTATCACTAGCACTACCTTCCTTAATGCATGTATTATCTCAAAATTTTTTCCTAATTTGATAAAAAATGATGTATCTGTTGCATTTACTTGCATTAAATTGCTAACAAGGTTGAATATTATTTCAAATATTTATTAATTATCTACAGTTCCACAATTATGAAGCAGACCTGACCTAGTCTTGGGGGTAGAAAGCAGTTCTGGAAAGCTTCACTAAAGAAATGACAACTAAACTGAGACGTATAGGGTTGAAGTAGAAGTTGGCCAGGCACAAAATACTCATTAATTACTGTCTTAGTATTCTACCCTTTGTTCCCCTGCAAACTCATGTCCTTCTCACATACAAATACATTCATTCCAACACCATAGCCCCAAAGTCTTAACTCATTCCAGCACAAAGAATAAAACTCAAAAGTCCAAAGCCTAATCTGTGAGCCTGAGAAATCAAAACAAGTTATCTGCTTTCAAGAATCCGGCTCTGTCCCTGGGGAAGTCTCTGCCTGGGCTCTCAAGCTGTTGATACATCCTTTGAAATCTAGGTGGAAGCTGTCATGCTTCCATACCTCTTGCATTCTGTGGGCCTGCAGAATTAACACCACATGTATGATTCCAAGGTTGGCTTGCACCTTTTGGAATGGTGGCATAAGCTACACCTGTGGCTGCTTGAGCCACAGCTGGGGCGGCTGCCTAACAGCTGCACTGGAGTGCAGGGAGCGAAGACCCAGAGCAGTCCTGGCCAGCAAGCTCATAGGAGAACACTCCAGGCTTGTCTCTTGAAACAATTCTGCCCTCCTAGGCCTCTGGGCCTGTGATGAGCAGGACAGTCCCGAAGATTTCTGAAATCTCTTTGGGGCTTTTCTCCCACTGCCTTGAGGAACAGCACCTGGCTCTTTTCTATCCATGCTAATCTCTTTAGCAAATGGTTGCTGGGCTACCCCCTTGGTTTCCTCTCCAGAACACACTTTTATCACTCTTTGTGTGACCAGGCTGAGAGTTTTTCAAATCTTTCTGGTCTTCTTTCCTTTTAATTATAAATTCTACCTTTAAATTATTCCTTTGTTCCTGAATCTCAGCATAAACAGCCAAAAGTAACCATGCAGCTCCTTCTATATTTTGCTTAGAAATTTCTTCTGGCAGACACCCTAGTTCATCACTCTCAAGTCTGGCCTTCTACAAAGCCCTTGGGCATAGACACAGTTCAGCCAAGTTCTTTGTTAATTTATAAGGATGACCTTACTCTACTTTCCAATAGCTTGTTCCTCGGTTTCATCTGAAAACCTCATTAGGATGGCCTTTACTGTCCATGTTTCTGTCAGCATTCTGGTCACGACCAGTTAATCAATCTCTAAGGAGTTCCAAACTTTCCCTAGTGTTCTTGTGTTCTAAAGCCTCACCAGGATCTAAGCTTTTTCTAGCCTGGTCCTCCAAATTCTTCCAGCCTCTACTGATTACCCAGTTCCAAAGCCGCTTTCTACATTTTCATGTGTTTGCTATCAGTAGTAACACCCCACTTCTCGGTATCAATTTTCTGTTGTAGCCATTTTCTGTTGCTTATAACAGAATACCTGCAACTGGGTAATTTATAAAGAAAATAAATTTATTTCTTATAGTTATGGAGGCTGAGAAGTCCAGCGTTGAGGGACTGCATCTGGTGAGGGCCTTCTTGCTGGTGGGGACTCTCTGTAGAGTCCTGAGGCAGTGTGGGGCACCATGTGGTGAGGGGGCTGAGCATGTTAACTCAGGTCTCTCTTCCTCTTCTCATAAAGCCACCAGTCCCATTCCCGTGATAATTTATTAATCCATTAACCTATTAATCCAATAATCCATGAATGGATTAATCGGTTCACAAGGGCAGAGCCCTCCTGACCCAGTTACCTCTTAAAGGCTTAAAGGCCTAACCACCTAATACTGCCACATTGGGGATTAAGTTTCAACATGAGTTTTGGAGGGGACAAATATTTAAACCATAGCAATTACAAAGGGAAAAACAGCAAATTTACAGTGGAGAAACCTGGAAGATACCACCTTGACGAAGTGATAAAAGATAACATCAACAGTAATGAGACAAATTCATATCATGTGCTTCCTGATGCACATGGCTGAGGACACAGCTATCACCTCTGTGGTAATCTTGCCAAAAACACAAGCTGAATTTAATCATGAGGAAATGTCACACAAAATAAAAATTGACAGACATTCTATGAAATAACTTGCCTGTACTCTTAAAAAATGCCAAGGTCATGAAAGATAAGTAAAGACTGAAGCACTGTTCCAGACTGATGGAGCCTAAAAAGATATTACAACTAAATGTAACATGTTATCCTGGATTGGATCCTGGATCACAAGGATGTTTTTGGTCATAAATGACATTATTGGGACTGTTAAAGAAATTTGAATGGGGTATGTTGATGAGGTGGTAGAATAATGTCAGTGTTCATTTCCTGATTTTGATGATTGTACCATGGTTATGGAAGAGTTTTTGAGAAAATTCACACTGAAGTATTTAGGAGTAATGGGGCATGCTGTCTGCAATGTACCTTTAACTGGTTCAGAAAAAATGATTGTGTGTGTGTATGTGTGTGAGAAAAATAATGTGTGTTTGTGTGTGTAAACAGAGAGAAAGAGAAAGAAAGCAAATGTTAACAAGTGGGGAACTTGGGTGAAGGGTATATGGTAACTGTATAATTCTTGCAACTTTTCTCTAAGTCTTAAATGATTTCAAAATAAAAAGTTAAAAAAAGTAGGCCGGGCGCGGTGGCTCACGCCTATAATCCTAGCACTCTGGGAGGCCGAGGCGGGTGGATTGCTCAAGGTCAGGAGTTCGAGACCAGCCTGAGCAATAAATAGTGAGACCCCGTCTCTACTAAAAAATAGAAATCATCTGGCCAACTAAAAATATATATAGAAAAAAATTAGCCGGGCATGGTGGCATATGCCTGTAGTCCCAGCTACTCGGGAGGCTGAGGCAGAAGGATCGCTTAAGCCCAGGAGTTTGAGGTTGCTGTGAGCTAGGCTGATGCCACGGCACTCACTCTAGCCCGGGCAACAGAGCGAGACTCTGTCTCAAAAAAAAAAACAAGTTTTAGTGATTAAAAATGTTAAAGTCAAATATCCAAAAATATTGGTAATATCCAGAGTTAGTGAGGGTTTGAGAAAAATGGCATATATGATATATAACAGCATATATCCATCATATATGGATAGGGAAAACATAAACTAGTGGAAATTTTTTTGAAGGACAATTTTAAAAAGTGTATATTCCTTAGCCCAAGGGTTCCACTTTTAGGAATCCTTCCTACAAAAATATTTGTGCAACTTCACCAATATGTATGTACAAGGATCCTCATTAAAGTATTATTTGGAATGGTAAAAAATGGAGAAAATTCCATCAATAGAGCAATTATTAAATACTATACAGCAGCTGAAAAGAATGAACCAGATTTATCTGCATAAAATGACATGGAGGAATGTTCGGATATGCTGTTCAGTGAAATATGGGACTGTTAAATGAAAAAAATCTCATTATACAGAAGTAGGTATAGTAGGATCTCATTTAAAAAATAAACCTCATATCTATACCACTTTGGCAATTTAAAAATACATTAAAAGAAAAAGTTTACTCAGGGGATAAATATTTTATAGGTATAAAGTTCCATATATATTTATTAATTCAATTGCATAAATTATATAATTCAAATTTTCTATGATCTTATTTGTGGTTTACTGCATGTATCATAGCCTGGCAATGTTTTTTGTGAAATTATTCCCTTATAATTGTTTCATTTTGTCTTGTATTTCTAATATATTTTGTTCTTTATTAATTAAAACTACATTCTAGATCAGACCTTCACATTATAGGTTGCTATAGTTCAGATATTTGTCCCCTCCAAATCTCATGTTGAAATTTGATCCCCAATATTAGGGGTGGGGCCTAGTGGGAGGTGTTTGGGTCATGGAAGTGGACCCTCATGAATGGGTAGGTGCTGTCCTCCCAGTAGTAAGTGAGTTCCCATGAGAACTGATTATTAAAAAGAGCCTGATACCTCCTTTTCCTCTCTCTCTTGCTTCCTCCCTTTCTTGCCATGTGATACACCAGCTCCCTTCGCCTTCTGCCATGAGTAGAAGAAGTATGAGGCCTTCACCAGAAGCAGATGCTGATGCCATGCTTAACAGTCTTCAGAACTGTGAGCCAAATAAACCTTTTGCTTTATAAATACCCAGCCTTAGGTATTCTTTTATAACAACACAAAAACAAACTAAGACATACATAGGTTGTGCCTTTTAAAAATTCTATCATGACTCTTTATGTCCCCTTTGTTCCATGTAATAGTCTTTGTTTTGAATTCTATTTCATCTGACGTTCACAAAGTCATCTCCATTCTTTTTCGTTTGTTTGTCAAACTTTACTTGCCCATCCTTCTGTTTCTAATCTTTCTGTATCATATTGTTATATTAGAGCTTTTATAGGCAATATATATTAGATTTACTTTTTTCTTTTATAAATTAATCTCTGTCTTTGCCTTTTAGTAGGAGAGAATAAATCATGTATATTTATCAAAATGGACATGTTTGATCCTATTTTTGCTATCATATTTTATGCCTTATTGCTGTTTCCAGATAAGATTAGAGCAGGTAGGATCAAAAGATGGAGCTTATTGGAAAGGTAATGATGATGATGATGGTGGTGGTGGTGGTGGTGGGAGGGCTGATGGAGAAGCATAAAGGGGATGGGGGACTGAGAGATGGTTCCCTGACATCAAGCTTGGTCAACTGGTATATGGAAGGAGTAAGAGTCTCCTTTTGTTTTTGCAATGGTAGAGATGATGCGTTTAGTTTAAGATATGTTCTTTGAAGTCTTTGTGGGATATAGTATAAGCAGAGACATGCCATAAAAGTAGTTAGATAGCAAATCTGGAGCTTATAGAAGTTTTCATCTACATATCCATAGTTCTACAAGAGAATCTGAATTCTGCCTGTTGTTTAAAAGAATAATTTGGTAATGATGCACATTCACATTAAGTTTTTATCTATGGCAAAAGTACACCAGGCTTCCTTATCCCATACTTGGTACAAACGAGAAAGAAAAATTACCTTTGCCATTCCAACTGAACTAGCATTCAATTCTGAGATCCCTTGGTTGGTCTTGTCTCCACGTTCCCATATCCCGAAGTCCTGGTGTAAAATAACCAATATACCATTAGCAAGTCATATATATAATACTAAACACTCACTAGATGCACAATCCTTGAATAAAAGACACCACTAGTACCTAATTTGCTATACATAGGTATACCTACAATGCTTATTAAGGAGATACCATTGAGTTGGATGGCACCTGCAGCTAGTTTCCCAAAAGCTTTAAATTCTTATTGGGGCCTCTAAGAAGTTGTAAGACTCCTCAACAGTTAATCAGGAGGACTAAGAACTATAACTCTATCCATCTAGAGGGGTGCTTCTCAAAATTTTTCATCAAATCAAATACCCAGGGGATCTAGTAGATGGAGCCTAAATAGCAGCCCAGTATTTTATCTTAAACACCCATTCTAATTTTACTCTTTATCGACACTGTCAATGTACTATGAACTAACCTATGCATTTTACATTATTATCTTCCTTAATGCTTACATTTTATAGATGATGAAACTGAGGTGCAAAGAGAGGTTAAGTAACTCACTCAAGGTCACATAGCTAACAAGTGACAGAGCTAGGATTAGACTCCAAGTAATCTCACCCCAAAGCCTACTCTCTTAGCCATAGCTCTATACATCCCCTCAATAATATAAAGATAACTTTTAAATTATTTTTTAAAACTTTTTTATTTTGAAATAACTTTAGACTTACAGAAAAGCTGCAAATAGTACAAGGAGTTCCCATATACCTTTCACTCAGCTTCCCCCAATGTTAACATCTAACATAACCATAGCACAATTGTCAAAGCTAAGAAATTAACATAAGTACAATTCTATTAACCAAATGTGGACTTTAGTTGGATTTCACCAGTTTTTCCACTAATGGCCTTTTTGCATTCCAGGATCCAATCCAGAATTTCATGCTGCATTTGTCACGTCTCCTTAGTCTCTTCCATTCAATGATAGTTCCTCAAGTCTTATCTTTCATGACCTTGGTACTTTTCACAAAATACTAATGATCAAGTATTTTGTAGATTTCACTCAATCTGGATTTACTTAATGTTTTCTTGTGATTAGATTGAGGTTACACATTTTTGGCAAGAATACATATTACAGACATTATATTGTGTCCTCAGTGTATCATAGCGGGGGTATATGATGCCGATATATCTTGTTACTGATGATGTTAACCTTCATCACTTGGTTAATATGTCTGCCAGGTTTCTCCATTCTACTGTTAGTATTTTTCCCTTTGTAACTAATAAATATCTTGAGAGAGATACTTTAAGACTATGCAAATATCTTGTTTCTCCTCAAACATTCATCCACTAATGCATCCACTGGTGGATCTTGCCTGCAGCAATTATTACAGTGGTGCTTTAATGGTGATTTTTCTAGTTTCTTCATTATTTCTATAGCCATTAATTGCAATTCTTCTCTAAGGAAAAGCTTTCCTTTCTCTCCCATTTAGTTATGCATTCAGTGATTAACATCACTATAAACTTATAGATATTTAGGTTTTTCTTTGGCTTATAATAAAATACTATCATTGTTTTGTTGCTTAAATTGTCCCAGCTTTAGCTATCGGGTATTTTTTCAGGTTGGCTGCTCTGCCCTTTTGACATGCCCTATTCTTTTTTGAGCATTTCTTCACTTTTTGGCACTATAAGATGCTCTAATCTCATCTTGTATTTTCCCTGCTCCAGCCCTGGAAGCAACTGTATTCATAAGAATCCCTGGTTTATTTTATTAGAAAACAATGGAATTTAAGACCTGGGCACTCGATATGCTCATTGTCACTGGGGTGTCATTCCTACTAGGCCCTCTCATTGAATGGAACTTGGAAACAAACATATGCACACCCACAAACATCTATATTTATTTCTGTATCTACCTTTAATTACTTTACATGTCAAATCTCTGACTTAAAGTGAAGTTTCAGGAAGGTGAGCTATGTTGAACCCATGGCTGGCCTCACCTGTCCCAAATCCAGCTCCATCCTAGTTTGTGCAGCAAAGATTAGAGTATAAGAAGGCACAAATATCATTAATTCTACTGCTACAACCATTGGATACAATGGAGAGGCCAAAGAAGCCTAACTTCTACACTGGACCACAGCTGACCTGTGGTATCAGAAGGCAAAGCAATCAGGCAACAAATCACGTCTGTTTGCATCAAAAATGTCTATGTTATACTTGTGCTTCTGAAAGAATATGGAGTAACAGGTTCCAGATTTACCCTCCCATCTGAAACAACTAAAGAACTATTTATGACATAATGATTTTCAATACAATGAACATGAAAGTCATGCAGTGAAGGACAGTGATCCATGAGAGGAAGAAAGAAATGGGACGAGCCCTATGATTGCCCAGCTTACTGTTTTAAGTGTTTCCAGGCCACAGTGCAGGGAGGGGAGACCAAGCAGAGCCTGGCAGAATCCTCAAGTTGAGGAAATGGAGCTGAGAGTACAGAGACACCAAGGTACCTATAAGTTGCAGGATAGATTAATGGAGAAGAGAGAGCTACACAGAGAACCCCAGAAATCTGCAGAGGGTCACCCTCAATTATTCAGCAGAATAATGATCAGTGCATGTATGTGAAAAAACTACTTGAGGCTGTGGAAAGAACTACCCAAAAGAATGAGAGGGAAAAATACTTAGTGCTCACACAGGACCAGAAATAGTGCCTGTTCCAACTGGCAAGGCTAGAAAACCTCGTAATTCAGGGGACATTGGGTGCAGTATTCAGAAGAGTCTTGTCTAAGTAGTGGGAGTAATTAGCCCTAGACTAGACTTGAGTCTGGACCCACATAATGCATCTTAAAAGCAATAAAGGGTCAAACTGGTTCTAACTAGCTAAACTGGATACCCGAACAAAACTCGAGCATATTTATAGGAATACAAAAACATCCAGGATGCAACAAGGTAAGATTCATGATATCTAGCATCCAATAAAAAATTACTAAGCATGCAAAGGAGCAGGAAAACACAGCCAATAATGAGACAAATCGATTAATTGGCTTCTTTCACTAAGCATAATGCCTTTGAGATTAATCCATGTTGATATATGGATCAATAGTTCATTTCTTTCTATTGATGAGTAGTATTTCATTTTATGGATATACTGTAATTTGTTTATCCATTTACTTATTGATGGGCATTTGAGTTATTGTCAACTTTGGAAATTATGAATAAAGCTTCAATGAACAACAAAAAACTATGTTATAATATGCTGAAATAAAAAAAAGAAACCTAATCTCCAGTGTAATGGTACTAAGAGTTGGGACCTTTGGAAGGTGATTAGGTCATGAGGGTGGAACTCTCATGAATGGGATTTATGCCCTTAAAAGAATAGGCCAGCGAGCTGGCTAGCTCTCTTTCCGCCCTGTGAGGACACAGTGAGAAGATGGCTGTCTGTGAACCAGGGAGTGAGCCCTCACCAGACACCTAATCTGCTGGTGCCTGG
>MPIZ01001314.1:12712-39465 GCA_003258685.1 Prolemur simus | reverse complement strand
TGGAACCAGTGCAGCACAGACAACTTGAAATATCAACAAAGTTTTTGGGAAGGATGTGGCTAATGAACACACAGTATGTCAATGGTTTGAAAAGTTTCATTCTGGTGATTTCAGTCTTGAAAATGAGCCATGTGGGCAACCTGAGACCAAGGTGGATAACGAAAAGCTGAAAGCTGTAGTGGAAACAAATCCATCTCAACCTACGTGGGAATTAGCAGCAAGGTTTGACATTACTATTCCAACAATATTGGACCATTTGAAACAAATGGGCAAGGTAAAGAAGCTGGATAGATGGGTACCATGTGAATTAAGCAAACATCAGAAGAGAAATCATCTCAAAGCTTGCCTTTCTTTGCTGTCATGACATAAAGGCAAACCATTTCTACACTGTATTGTTATGTGTGACAAAAAATGCATCCTTTTTGACTATCTTAAGTGTTCGACACAATGGTTGGATAGAGACGAAGTGCCGAAACACAGTCCAAAACTGAATATTCATCAAAGAAAGCTAATGGTGTGTGTTTCGTGGTCCAGTGCTGGTATTATCCAGTACGGCTTCATGAAACCTGGTCAATTCATTAGAATGGATTTCTACTGCAACCAGTTGGACAAAATGATGAGGATACTTGCAATTAAGCAGCAGAGATTGGTAAACAGAGACAGGCCCATCCTCTTACAAGACAACGCTCAACCACATGTCACACAAACAATGCCGCTCAAACTACAGAAGCTGGACTTGGAAACTTTCTGTAATTCACCATATTCACCAGACCTTGCATCAACTGACTACCACTTCTTCCAAGCTTTGGACTACTTCTTGCAAGGAAAAATAGTCAATACTCAACAAGCTGTAGAAAATGCCTTTCACAATTTCATTGCCATGTGCTCTCCAGGCTTCTGTGCTGCTACCATTAAGATGGCAAAACTGTGTTGATAGTTTAGGCACATACTTTAATTGTACTGTTTCTTGTTTGAGATATAATAAACTATGCTTTAGAAGTGATTAGAAATCGGACATTTCGTATTTAATGACCTAATATGTGTGAGTCCTTTCACTTAGCATAATGTTTTCAAAGTTCATTTGTTATCACATGTACCCATCCGTACTTCATCTTTTATTGCCAAAAATAGTCCATTATGCAGATGGATCACATTTTATTTATCCAATCATCAGTTGATAAACATTTGGGTTGTTTTTACTTTGGGCTATTATAAATAATGCTGCTATGAACATTCATGGGTAAGTTTTTGAGTGAACATGTTTTAATTTCTCTTAGTATGCGTGCATATATAAATACCCAAGAGAAAATCAGAGTAATACTGGCCTCACAGAATTAGTTTTCAAGTGTTACCTCCTCTACTATTTTTTGGAAGTATTGTGATGAATTGGTACTTATTTTTTAAATATTTGGTAGAATTTATCACTGAAGCTATCTGGGCCTAATATTTTCTTTGTGGGAAATTATTTGTTATTAATTCTCTTTAGTTGTGATAGGTCTATCCAGATTTGCTATGCTTCTTGAGTCAGATTCAGTAGTTTGTATTTTTCTAGAAATTTGTCTATTTCATCAACATTGTCTAATTTTTTGGTAACCAGTTGTCCATAGTATTCCTTTTTAATTCTTTAAATTTTTTTCCCTTTTAATTCTTTATATTTTTGTAAGGTTGTAGTGAAGTCCCCTCTTTTATTGCTAATTTTAGTAATTTGAGTCTTCTTTTTCTTGTGCTCAGTCTAGCTAAAGGTTTGTTAATTTTGTTGATCTTAAAGAATTAACTTTTGCTTTTGTTGATTTTCTCTATTGTTTTTCCATTCCCTAATTCATTAGTTTCTGCTATAATGTTTATTAAATCATTTCTTATGCTTGCTTTAGGTTTAGTTTGGTCTTCTTTTTCCAGTGTCTTAAGGTGGAATGTTAGGTTACTGATTTGAGTCCGTCTTCTTTTTTTATATTGGTGTTTACAGCTATAAACTTCCCTCTAAGCACTGCTTTCACTGTTTCCTGTAAGTTTTGGTATGCTGTGTTTTGATTTTCATTTAGCTGAAGTATTTTCTAACTTCCCTAGTGATTCTTATTTGACTCATTGGTTATTTAGGAGTGTGTTGTTTAATTTCCACATAGTTGTGACTTTCCTAAATTTCTTTCTATTCCTGATTTCTAATTTTATTCCATTTTGGTCATAGTACATACTTTCTGTGATTCTGAAATCTTTCAAATTTACTGAGGCTTATTTTATGGCCTACCATATAGTCTATCCTGGAGACTATTCTATGAGAAGAATATGTACTGTGCTGTTGTTGGAGTATTCTATAGATGTGTGTTAGGTCTAGTCAATTTAAGTTTTCCATTTCCTTGTTGATTTTATACCTAGTCTATGCATTATTGAAAGTGGGGTATTGAAGTCTCCAACTGTTAAATTTATATAAGTTTATACCTTTTAAAGAAGCTGAGGAGAAATTATATATTTTTAGTTTGTTATATTAACCTTCTAATTTACCATTTCTAGTTTTTTTATATGTTCCTGTAGATTTGAATTACCATCTGGTATCATTCCCTTACTTCAATATAGCTTTTCTTCTACCCACTTCCTTTGTTATATAATTGTGAAATATATTACATTTTTGTTATAGGCCCAACAATACAACCATAAACATATTGTTTTGTACTGCTGCTTTTGTAGATCAATTGAAAGAAAAAAGAAGAAATATGTAATTATACTGTATTACTAATCACTTTTACCTGGGGTCTGCTTTTTCACATGGATTTGAATTACTATCTGGGTTCACCTGCTTCCAGTCTGAAGAACTTTTAGTATTAAGGTAGGTTGGTACACTAGCAAAAAATTCTCTCAGTTTTTGTTTATCTAGAAATGTCTTTATTTCACTCCATTTCTGAAAGATAGTTTTCCTGGATACTATCTTCTTGGTTGACAGTTCTTTTCTCTAGCCCTTTGAATACATTATTCAACTGGCTCAGAAGCCTCTATTTTTTTCTGATGAGAAGTCAGCTGAAAATCTTATTGAGGTTCCCTTGTGCATGACAAGTCATTTTTCTCACGTTACTTTCAAGATTTTCTCTTTATTTTGGCTTCCAACATTTTTACTGTAATGTTTCTTCGTGTGGATCTCTGTGATTATCCTACTTGGCAGATTATTGAGATTTTTGGGTGTGTAAATTAATGTTTCTCATCACATTTGGGATCTTTTCAGTCATTATTTCTTACAATATATTTTCTGCTTCTTACCTTCTTTCTGGTGCTCTCATTGCATGTGTGGTGGTGTGCCAAATGGTGTTCTACATTTCCCCAAGGTTCTGTTCATTTTTCTTTATTATTTTTTCTCTACATCCTTGAGATTGAATATTCCCTATTGATTTACCTTCACGTATTCTGATTCTTTCTTCTGCCAACTCACGTCTACTATAAGCCTCTCTAGTGTTTTTTTTTTTTTTTTTTCATTTTGGTTACTATGCTTTCATCCATCTCTAGAATTTCCATTTGATTTTTTAATCTTTTCATTGATATTATCTATCTGATGAGGCATGTTCATCATATCTTCCTTTATTTCTTTAAGCATGGTTTCCTTTAGATTTTTGGACACTTTACCGTAACTATTTTAAAGTCTTTGTCTCCTAAGTCCAACATATGGGCCCTTTCAAAGGCAGTTTCTATTACCTGCTTTTTTCTTGTGTACGGCTCATATCTTCCTGTTTCTTTACATGCCTCACAAATTTTTGTTGAAAACTGGATATTTTAGACAGTATGTTGTAAGAACTCTAGATACTGATACCCTCCTCTCCTGGGCTTGTTTTTGTTTATCTATTTAGTGACTTGGCTAGACTATTTCAGTGAAGTCTATTTTCCCCTCAGTGTACAGCCTCTGATGTTCCTTAGAGAGTGTAACCTTGGGCAGGTACACTGTCACCCTGGGAAGATAGTGTTTTAGCAGAGGCCTCATCAACTGTCTCTTGCCTGATCTGTTAAGTATCTACCTCTCTTGGCATCATACTCAGATGCTCGCTCCATGAATTTCCAACTGGTTGCTCCACTATTTTGTGTAATGCCCTGTGACACAAATTGCTCCATAGACTCATCCAAGTAAATTCAGTCTCCTTTTCATGTGGTCTTTGTGGCAAGTCTTTGAGACTTGTTCCAACACTAGGAAGGTTCTTTTTAGCTATCTCTTTGCTTGATTCTCACTATTAAAACTTCTAGCTAGTCTATGGATTAGCTTCTTGCTCTTTTTAAGCTACTAGCCTCCTCTTAATTGCTTAGAACCAAAATTTCCATTGTATTTTAAGAATACCCTTAGTCTTAAACTTTTCTATACTCTGTTTCAAATAGTCAATTTTCTTGGTAAGAGCCTATGGAGCTTTGCATTCTTACAGCCTCTCCTGCCCCAGCAAAATTTCTGTGCCAGCACTCCAGAGCTGATGTTGGGAACAGTGGCCTACTTCTTTTGGTGTGACAACCCTGCCTTATAAACTGAGTGCTGGGAAGAGGTGGTAGCCTCTGATCTTCTTAGCTTGCCTCTCCTAGTGTGGAACCTCCATCCTACTAGAGAGGTGGGCCGACGACAATCGGGGCTTAGCATTCTCTGCTCTGCCTGGGGAAGGTTGAGATTTTTAAGTATTTAAAACCATGCAGAGCATTGTTAAATATTCTATGAAGATCTTTTATACTCTATCTACCAATTATATCTCACATCTGCCCTTTTTATTTTCAAGGCAACTGCCTTACATAAGTTCTGCATCATTTCTTGCCTGAAGTATTTCCTAACCTCCTAAGTAGTTTGCCATCTTAATTTTCTCTTCCATGCAATCTATTCTCCTACTAATGGACTGAATGATCTGAAACTTCCTTGATTAACTACCTTGAATGGCTACTGATTACAGACTAAACTCCAAACTATTTAGCATGGTACACAGGCCCTCAAAGAGCTAGCCCCAACTTTCTAGCTTCATATTTTGCCATTTTTCCAGATGAAACTTATACTCTAACCATAGAAGATACCTAGCCTTACCTTGATAGCCAGTACCTTTCAAACTTCTGTGCTACACTCATGCTATTCCCTTCCTTTTTCTGACTTGTGAATTTCTACCTATTTCTACTTATTCCTCAAAGGCCTGATTTTCCACCTTATTTCAAGCAGCTATCAAAGTCAGCTGATTGAGTTGAAAATTAAATGTCAGGTCAGGAATCGATAAACGTTTGTTGAATCAATGAATATGTCTCTTACAAGCCTCCTTGGTATATTTTTGTTTCCATTCTAGGCTCAAAATAAAAAACCATAAGGGATATTTAGACACTGTTTGCTTTATAGGAAAAAAACCCAGAGTTGGTATTAAAATAATGTTAGAAATGGAGTTGTAGTTGTCACCCTATTTAAATAAGTAAAGCCTAAAAATATATGTATTCAGGGAGAAACCTCCCCTGCAAAAGGAAGGAGTATCTGGGTAGCCAGCTCATAATTTTGAGAAAAGGTTATTTAGATTCTGGGCTGTGTTCTAGAGGGGAAAAGGGGGTTTATCACCAAATATTTATTTCTGTAAGAAAAAGAGAAGAAAAGTATTCTGAAGGAATTCCCACCCTGGATGCTCTTAGTATCAAGGAGCTCTGTAACCAAATGAGAAGATAAATAAATGGAAATGTCAAAAATGTGATATTTTGAGAAGTATATTAACTTACTTAGGAAGATCTGGCAAAGGTCCCATTAAATTTATAAACTAGATATAATCAGATACATTATCTCCTTCTCCCCCTAATTTAGGAGAAATAATACATTTTCATTTTTCAGGTAAAGCATCTAAAGCTAATAACAAAACCACTGAAAAGGATATATTATTCAATAATAAAAAATAAACATTTGGATTCTGATTCTTAATTTCCTTAATATAATTTAGATGCATATATACAGATGCCTTGTTAATGATATATTCATAAAGAGTAGTATAAAGTAGGTGATTCAATTTATATTTATACTAACTGGCAGGCTTGTCAGCGTACAGTATGAGAACAAGCAATAAACTCTAGGCCTTTTTTCCCATCTCATGTTATCTGAGGATTAACAATAAAAATATCTATCTAAATAAGATCTGCCCCAGACTTCCTGGTTCTCAATTTAAAATAATATTAATTAGTACCATAAACTTGTTTCTCAGTGTAGAAGACTATTAACTGGACCTCAAAAAAGTTGTTTCTCTGTATAAAATCTACAAAATGTTGTTTCCAATGTGCTTCTTTGAGCAATGTAAATAGCTATGTTGCTTTCTGGCCAATACCTTTGGAGAAGCCCTGTATGCCAGAGCAAGTGCTCCATGCTCAGGGTCTCCCAGTACTTCTCTCCTTGTACTTACCCGAGGCAGTCATTTGAGCTAAGAAGAGCAGATACACTGAGGTAGCATCCAACTGCAGGTGTCCCCACTGGTCATCACCCACTACAGTGGCACAAGTTTTGGTGTTGTACTTGGCATGGAGGCTATCCTTAGTACTCTGACTATATTTGAAGGATTCTACTTTATCCACCTGGAAAAAACAAAAACATTAAAAGAAGGGTATGCAGAAAAATCAACCCATAGCATATGCCACATTTCTGTAGTACTCTAACATATATCATTGCAATGTAAAGACACATTGTCTTCAGGCAATTTGTGAATATTTAAAATGCACTGTTATCTCTTTTTCCTTATATAATGCAACTGGGAAAGTCTGTTATTGTTGTTTTTCAATTTAATTAGAAAATACTACCAAATAGTTAAAGCCAGTTATTTCCTATTCATTGCCTTTCTTTCACTCTTCAGATGGTTGCTCTGCCACACTGTATACATAAACTGAGATTCAGAGTGTTTGAGTGAGAACAGCTTAGTAAGAAATAACTGAGTGTGAAAATATGTATTTGTTCCTGAAACTGAGGTAGGAATTTTGAGGGAAATTAGAACAACAGGATATATTTTGAAGGCGTAATGAAAAGAGCTGGTGATAGACACACAGAGTGACTGAGAAAAGGCATGATAGAAAGCTGAAACCAGAGGTCAGAAGGGAAATATTGTGCAAGGGACAACTGACAGACTTAGTTCCTGAAACTTAGATTTGATTACATATGCCTCTGATGCATGATAGTGAGGAATAAAAATAAAATCCTAAGCCCCACCCCACCCCACTGACTGAATGGACTCCGTCTTGGCCAAGGGGACCCCAGAGAAACCTTAAAACTGAGTTCTCAGCCAGGACAGGATGGGAAATAAGACACATCTCATCATACCCCTTCCCTTGTTAACCACCATTAGGCTTTCTTCCCTAAGGGCTAAAACAAAACCAGCCCTTCAGAAAGACTTGCTCCACCCCTGATTTCAATCAACTGCCTAATGGCCTAATGCTGCTCCTCCCTTTGGTTTCTGGCACAACTGCCCAGCATTTTTTCCTGATAAGGGGCTACCAACCATGGAGTGGTTCTAAGCAGACTAGAGAGTATGCACAATAAGGTTTTTCACGTCCTCTGCTTCACCTTTTGATGTCAGAGAGCCGAAAACCACCCTTGGATCATGCTAATGCCTCTATTTTTTTATATATGCAACCAATGAATGAGCATGAAGCTCAATTGCACACGTGCATGTTTCTCCTTTCATAAATAATCGTGATTCCTCCTATAACTTGTTAAATATGTATATTTGTCCACACTGCTCAGCATAAATTCCGGTTCCCATTGTCCATCCTTGGAAGCACATGTTCCTGGATTCTGGCCAGGGCCTTGGCTTTCCAGACTACTGGAATGGCCACCTACAGGCTGCAATCCTTTAAGAGAAATAAGCCCTCCTTTCCAAATTATGAATCTCATCATTTTCTTCAGTTGACAAAAAGTAACCATTATACCTTAAATATGGTTCACGCAATTAGTGACTTTAAATCTATTTGGTAAGGTAGAAAGTGCAAATATCTAAAATACAAAAAAAAAGTAGCAAAGATAGGGGAAAAAAGGAAATGATAGATGTGAGATCTTCACTTATAAAGAAGTTTAGGAGTCTGGAGTTTCTTTCTTTCTACTTTAGACTTGTTTTGTGCCTGTGGGCAGTCATTTTGTTAATAATCTAGGCCCCAATTTCTTCTTCTAATAAAACATAATCTTGATCACCAGAAAGTCAGGTCAGATTCAATGTGTGCAATATGCTTTAAGATCTCCTAGAATAAAACACATTTTTAATTAAAAATACTTTTGTATGGAAAAATATCATAAACTCAAAAGATAAATGATAGACTGCTAAAAAATATTTGCAATACATATGACAAAGGATTAATTTCCATAACGTATAAAAACTCCTCAAGAGGCAAGGAAACAACTAAAAAGAAAAATAGGCTAAGGACCTACCAGACAATTCACCCAAGAGGAAATGCAAATTTTCAATCTACACATGAAAGGAAGCTCAACTTCACTCAAGGCCAGGAAAATGCAAATTATTATTGCAAGGAGATACAAATCCAAGGTCCCTTATCTCCAATACTAATCTCTAAAACACTTTGAAAAGGTTTTTCCCCCTAAGTTTTGCATCAAAATTCATTTGGTGGCAACACCAGATTCAAAGTGACATAGGGCTGGCTAGTCTTTATTCATTCTACTTAGTGTGAAATGCATCTTTCCTTACAGAGATATTAATGTTTTTGATTATAGAGTGTTGTCCTAGACCCAGTGAGGGCATAATATAATATATGGTATATGCAATGTATTACCCTTTTAAACTCTGAAAAATTCTTAATTCTAAAGTTGATCTGGTCCCAAGGGTTTCAAATGAGTGTTTTTAGATTTGTATCATCTTTTACCCAATATACATAATTGCATGTACAGTAATGATGAAAAACATTTAAAAAACCATTTGAAGAGGGGAAAAAAAGACTGGAAGGAAACAGTTCAGCGGTGACTGGATGGTGAGATTATGGGTGACATTTTCCCCAATTTTCCAAATTTTTTAAAATTAGTATATACTATTTGTGAAATTGAAAAAAATATATAAGCTATAAACATACCCTAAGGGGTAGAGATACTATTACAATGTGCTTTTATTAGAGAGGAAGCTATTACCAATGCCATACCTGTCTGATCATGCAGTGCAGCAATCCCCTCATCAGCTTCACTACACTCTGCGGAAATAAATGGAAACAAGACAGTTATAAACATCCCTAGAGGCAGGAACACTTACTCAGCAACTGCAGTTGGTACCTGACCTTTTGAGAACAAGTAACTCTATCCTGTGTTCCTAGTTACATGGCATTTACTTTATAGGTACACAGAAGAGCAGACTGCAGCTAAAAGTGGAATCAAAAGCTACCGTTTGTGATTCCATCAAGTTAAAAAAATAATCCAAGCTCTAACAGGTTTATGTAAAAATAAGCCAATCACCCTATTAGAGGACATTCTACCTGGAGAAGAGGGGCAAGTCAGCTTAAAAATCATAAGGATCTGAGGATATTCTGACATACATCCTATGGGGAGTAGGGGGAAGAAGGGGATACATGAAAACCTATCTAACGGGTACAGTGGACACTATCTGGGTGACAGGCACACTTTAAACCCAGACTCAAGCATTACAAAAGCGATCCCTGTATCCAAAAACACTTGTAGCCCCATAATACTTTGAAATAAAAAAAATAAAATACATCTTATGGCCTAGAAAGGCTTTACCACAGCATTCCTTTTATTTTTTCTAAACTAGCCAAGATTTCAAGAGTTCACAGAAATATTTATCTAGACATTTACCCTAAAGAATAAATTTCAATTCAAGTAAGTATAAAAGGGGACTTGTTAGTGTGATTCAACCCTTTCTCCATGAAAAAAAAAAAGTCACACATTCTTCAGTTTGAAGTCTCCCTATTTCTCTTACTAGGGTTTGACAATTTCTAAAGTAGTTTATTTTCCAATCATAACAATTCAAAATTCTGACCACCAACTATATGCTACATGTCATTAGAAGAGCCCATCAAGAGTGGCATGGGTAGGCAACATGTTTGGAAGAACATAGTACTGAACAACTGCTCTATTTCTCTAAGAAGCTTTCTGTTTCACAATTCAGAAGAAATCCAACCAGGTTACTACAGGAATGCTGGCTCAGAGGTGGCTTCAGGACACCTCTGAAAACTAATCTACTTGGAAGTCACATCATGCTGTTATTTCTTCAAAACATATTCAAATGAAACTGTAAGCACCAGTCATGATGAAGATAAGTACCTATTAAAGTATGCTCCAACTCTTTACAAAGCCTTTTATTGAGGGAAAAATATTAATAAAAATTGCTTCTTTGGGAGAGTCCCCTTCCTGAATTCATTTCTATCTATATATGGTTCCCTCTCCTTATAGATCAAAAGAAGAAATTTTCTGAAAAGAGAAAGAATGGACAGTGCATGATCTTGTCAAGCCTGAAGCATTTATTATAAAGTAATGAAACTGTAACCCCTATAAGAAAATCCCTGTCATTACTTTGCTCCTAATGAAAGAGACCATCCCTTTAATATATCCTCTTACAGAAAGCATTTAACATAGCCTCCTCTGTGGGGAGATTTTATTCAATTATGATACATGTCACCACATATTCAAAGGTTTCTACCACATTCTTTTCCAACATTCAATGAATTAGAGTAGGAAGCAGAGGCAGGGGCTTGAACAGTCTTTTCTTTAAATAAGTGGCTCAAAGGAACTCATTTTTAAAAACATATGGAGGCCTCTAATCAACCAGTACAGGATTCAACTTTTTTTATTTTCTTGAGATAGGGTCTCTCTCTGTTGCCTGGGCTAGAGTGCAGTGGTATCATCATAGCTCACTGCAACCTCAAACTCTTGGGCTCAAGCGATCCTCTTGCCTCAGCCTCCAGAGTAGCTGGGACCACAGGTGTACGCCACCACACCTGGCTAATTTTTCTGTTTTTTTGTAGAGAGAGGGTCTTGCTCTTGCTCAGGCTGGTCTCAAACACCTAGCCTCAAGCAATCCTCCTGCCTTGGCCTCCCAGAGTGCTAGGATTATAGGTGTGAACCACAGTGCCTGGCCAGGACTCAACTTTGATACCATTCTGGGCTCATTTCATTGGCTTCTTTGCTGTTTTACTGCCTTAGTCACTTTCTTGCCTACCCGTCAACCCTTGTTACCATCCAGCCCTGCTACTCCTATCTAAATTTTAACTTAAACAGCAAACCTGGGGAATCCAGGACCCAGTGGAGGATTCCTGATTGCTATCCACTTTTGTCTTCCTGGAATGCCTTATCAGCCATTTCTGTCCTCAAGTTCCAACTTCCAAGTCAGGATAAAATTAATAGGAAGCATAGGGAGGTGGGAATGACAGGAGGTATCTGTACTTTTGTGTTCCCCTAAACTGGCTGTTTTTTGATTCAGGTACATTAGGTGGCATTCATTATACATGTACATTCATACACCAGGGTTTCTACCAAAATCATGTGATAGTCCCTCTCACCTACTCTTCTGAAGATATGGATCTATATACCTATGAATTGATTATATAAGAATATATAACTGTATACAACCATATGTATGTAAATCTGTCTCTCTCCAGGTTTATGTATAATCAGGTATTTATTGAACCTCTACTAGGTTTTGTGGAACATAAATATGAGGGAGACAGTATAGATACGTTAAAAAAAAACCTAACTAAACTACAACATAGTCTATCCGGCAATTCCTAATTATCCTTTAAAACTCGACTTTTCTGTGAAGCCTTCCTCACCTTGTTCAAGGGGAGTTTAGACATTCCCACCTCCATGTGTACCAAGAGAACTTAGTACTTATCTACAGTATATACAGTACAGCATATACGTATAGTACCTATTTTATTGTACTGTAACTATTTGCTTATATATCTGTCTCCCCCACCAGACTATGAATTCCCTGAGAAAAAGGAGCAGAAATCAGGCTCAGAAAAAGACCTTCAGGTCAACAGACTAAGCAGGTTGTATTAAAAAAACAATCTCATGTCTGTAAGTAATTCTCAAGTGGCTTATCAAAAAATTGTGTATATATGTATGTGTTTGTGGTATGCAAATATGACAAAATGTTAACTAGCGAATTTAGATAAAGCATATATGCAAATGTGTTTATTTTACTATTATTTCTTTTCTGTAAGTTTGAAATTTTTCAAAATAAAAAGTTGAGGGTTAACTAAATCTGGCTTAAAAAAAAGTTGAGGGTTACATTTAAACATTTTGTCCCATTTTCTTTTTTGTATCTATTACAGGGCCCAGCACATGACAATTACACATAATCTGTTATTTGAAAAAATTAATATGTTGAATGGCACAGTGATCTAGAAGTTCCAAGAAAGAAGCCCTAAGTCCATAATGATCTAGAAGTTCCAAGAAAGGAGTCCTAAAAAAGAAGTGATCACTGTACAATTGAGCAGTCTGTGAGGATGGGGCCCATAGGAAAAGTGGGATTGGTGTTGAGCTTTCAAAGGAGGATACTAGTTCAGATTGGAAAGGAACAGGCATGTACAGGAAATAGTGGGTAAAAACCTCTGGAGGTGCCAATGGCTTCCATGGAGGCAAAAATCCAAACAAGACTGAATCTGAAGTTACAAAACCCAGGTTATATACATGGTACCACCAAATTCCAGTGTCTGGGCTTCAATCTCTTCACTTGTAAGTTGGAGAGCATAATACCTAATTCATGGGGTATTGTAAGAATAAAATACTGGTAATTACAGGGAAGTGTGTTGTACAATGAAAACTATTTACACTAATAGATATTTTTAATAAGGGATTGTTAGAGGAGTAATGAAGACACCAACCTGACTAGAACTAGGGTTATAATGGAAGGCACCAGTGTGATATAATATTGAAAAAGTAGGCTAGGACCAAACCATAGAGATCCTTGCCTATCAATCCAAAATGTTTAAACTTCACTTGTAAGAAAATGAGAGGCACAGAAAGATTGTTGAGGATGGAAACGACATAATTTAAGTGTGGTTTTCATAAAAGTGTTAGGTGATTAGGGTTTAGACCAGGGTTGAGGCAGAAGGGAAGAGAAAGGAGGGGATGGATTTAAGAGAAATAAGAATCAACAGACTTTGGTCTGAGTGTATCAAAGGGTAAGAGGGACAAGTCAAAAATCACCCTAAGGGCAACTCTCTTCAAGCACTGTTTTACAGAACACCAGTCCAAGAAATTCTGGAAAGGCTGTAAAATTCACTCGCATCTTAGATTCAAAATGTACAATAGTACATCAAAGGCTTTGAGAAATTATGGAGTAAAGAAACTTTCTGTTTAACATAGCCCCAAACTTAGCTGGCCTAGTGTTCCATAGAACACACTCTGGGGAATACTCAAAGTAATGTGATTGACTGAATGGAAATACCAATAACATAAAAAAAGGATGTTTGGTGAGTTGCTGTTGTTTGGTTGGTTGGTTGTTTTTAGTTGGGAAGGTGGATTTTCAGACACATTGAGTTTGAGGAGCCACAGGATATGCAGACGAAACTGATGAGCAAACGAAAACCCAGGTTCAAAAGTGAAATGAGGTCAAGAGTTAAAGATGAAAATTTAGAAGGCAAGCTCATAAAGGAAATAGGAAGTCATGATAAAACATGAGAGACTATACAAAGAGGACAAAACTGAGGAAGAAGTAGAACTTGAACAACCAAAGAGATATCCTTAATTGTATGCCTATTTATTTTTTATGGCTTTGAGACTGTATCTATGTGCCTAGAAGAAAAGGGCCTTTGTAAAAACACACATGTGCATAATTCTACTCTCAACTTAGGATATGGAAGTCACCTAAACTCTTATCTCCTTTTCCTCCAGAATTCTCTTCAATTCTCTGACATTATTTCTCAGAGAGAAAGCAAGGAGAGTTGGAAGGAAGGATAGAAATGATTAACAATCAAAGTTTTTGGAAAATCCACATAGTAATTGGAAAGTTGCAAGTGGAAATTTAATCTCTGGATATACTCGGTTTAATCTATGTTCATTTATTGGCCATAGATCAGTCATTATTAACCCTGGCTGTTTTTATAAAATATTGATATCCCTGGGCTCTACTTCCAGAGATTCTTATTTAAATTGTTCTAAGATGGGGTCCCGTAAGGGTATTTCTTCTTTTTTTAGATGAGGTCTCACTACATTTCTCAGGTTGGTCTGAATTCTTGGGCTCAAGCAATCCTCCTACTTCAGCCTCCTGAATAATTGGGATTACAGGTGCTTGCTATTGTGCCTGGCAAGCATATTTCTTAAAAGCTTCCCAAGTGATTCCAATGTACAGCCAGAGTCTAGAACCACTCAATTAGAACAGGAACAAACTCAGTCCACTGCTGTTTTTATAATAAAGTTGTATTGGAACACAATCACATTCATTTTTTATATATTGTCTCTGGCTGCGTTTATACAACAACCACAGAGCTGAGTGGTTCGGCAGAGACCACACACGACCTACAACATGTAAAATATTTACTATCTGGCCCTTTATAAAAACAGTTTTCTGACCCCTGGCCTAGATTAACGCTAAATCAGGTTCAAGAAAAAAAGTTAATGAGACCTAATAAAAATATATTTTAATTTGTAATGCAAGTTCATAGAAATTTTAGAATTTTTTTCTTTTTTTTGAGATAGAGTCTCACTCCATTGCCCAGGCTAGAGTGCCATGGCATCAGCCTAGCTCACAGCAACCTCAAACTCCTGGACTCAAGTGATCCTCCTGCCTCAGCCTCCTGAGTAGCTGGGACTACAGGCATGCACCACCATGCCTGGCTAATTTTTTCTATATATTTTTAGTTGTCTAGCTAATTCCTTTCTATTTTTAGTAGAGATGGGGTCTTGCTCTTGCTCAGGCTGGTCTTGAACTCCTGAGCTCAAACGATCCGCCCGCCTCGGCCTCCCAGAGTGCTAGGATTACAGGCGTAAGCCACTGTGCTTGGCCAGAAATTTTAGAATTTCCACAGAAACCTTTCTTTTTTAAAGATGTGTTCTATTGCTATAATGTGTTGAAACATTTTAAAGTTACTATTGAGGTGGTATGAAAAGTATTTTGGGGCTACATGAAAAGTTATTTAATGGAACATTAAAACATTTTAGAATGGGCAATTCAGTGTTTCTCTACTTTTTCCCCCTTCCTCTGTTAAATTCTTTCTACCTGGGCCAAATAAGGAAAAATGTCGACTTTGCAAAATTATTGATAAACAGGGAGACAACAGATTTCTTCTAATAGTATTGAAAAAATGGTCAAATTGTACAAGATATGGAATTCCAGTTCTATTGATATTAATTTCTAGCCAAACAAAACAACAAACAAAATACTGAGATCAAAATAGCAAAACATCATTAAGAATAGGATGTAGGATTTGGGGGACAGGTAGGATTACAAGATGATTTTTTAATGTTATTCTGTATTTTCCAAATTTCTACAATGGTATATTTTTACAAAAGTCATGAAAATATTGATCTGTACTACCTGGGCTACAGCAAAAACTCCAACAACTTTTTTTTTTTGGTGGACCTATATATCTCTCAGTAATGGACTGAAGAAACAACAAATGTCTGCTGTTGCTAAGGACAACACAGTGAGACCTTCCTATTGTCAAGAATTGCAACCCTGCAACATGTTGGTGGTCTTAAAAATAATCAAATCTCAATATTCTGATTTATAGATGAAGACTGGAGTTCAGATTGCCTAAATCTGAGGAGACCACTGGAGAAAATGGCTGGTGTAGAAAGAATCTTTCCCACTAATGGAAAAGAATTCACATACATCTTACAACTGACAGCTGAATACTTCAACATTAAAAATCCCATTAAAAAGCCCAGAATATCGTTTTCTTGGTCATTCAAGAGGATGTGGCTCCCTGTGTGTCTGAACAGTTCTATAAAGGATGCCTATTTCCCGAAGGGAAGTGCCTTAAAGCTTAAAGGCATCTGCTGTTTCTGACCTCACTTTGTCAGGGCAAGGAGACACAGACTCCGAAACAGTGGCACCTTAAAATCAACAAATAAAGTCTTTACTTGTGTCTAGTCCAGAAGGTTTGCTTATTTGTGCCAGTTATCCTCATACAAAAACCACCAATCCTTTTTAAAAATGAAGTAAAATCATAGACACCTGTCCCCAAAGATTTTTCTCAATGAGAATAAATATAGTAGAGACTGTAAAATACATTTACTTAGAAAGAGGATTATAAATTTTAGGAAAGATCCCAGAATAGGATTTTCCACTGCATTAGAACAGACTGTACCCTCTGCCCCTGAATCAGCAAGTTTCAAGTTTCCACTGCAAAAAAAACCACTTCAGTATAATACAGGAAAGCATTTTGGGATGTAATTTCAAGAAGATGCAGAAAGAGGGAAAGGCAAAATATAGTTCTATTAGCTTCTGTGGGTTACATTTCCTTCAATCCCTGCTATTCCACCAGCCCCCAACCACACACAGCTCCAGATCTCTTTGTATTTTTATTCTGAGTACCTGCTCCAGTTCATAGGCCTTTGCCTTATCCTCATCCCGATCTGCATTCTTCCGATAGGCCAGGCCCAAACCCCACACAGCCAAGATGCTGTACACGTTATCTCGGACCCAGGCATCTTTCTGATCATAGCTGGCTGGAAGCAGGCCAGTCACTGGATTCTGTAAGGCCAAGAAAAAGAAGGCAGGCAGGTAACCATAGGGTGTTAATATTAGGAAACAGACTACTGAAAAAGTTTCTTAAGGATCTTGGTCTTTTACTTCACTTTTGAGTTTTATAACCTCCTCCTCTTCTGACCAATTGCAGGCTAATGCTATCTTCCCCACCCCATCCCCTAGTTTTATTATGGTACAATCAACAAATAAAAATTGTATATATTTAAGGAGTACAACATGATGATTTGATATATGTATTCATTATGAAATGATTACTACAACCAAGGTATTTAACACATTCACCATTTCACATAGTTACCCTTTCTTTTGTGGTGAGAATACCTGATATATTCTCTCTTAGCAAATTTCAAGTATAGAACACAATATTATTAACTACAGTCACCATGCTGCTGTACATTAGATCACCAGAACTTACTCATCTTATAATGGAAAGTTTGTACCCTTTGCATATGCTAGCTTGAATAAGGGGAAAGATGGCTGTGAAACCTTACAAGACTGAAATGTGGGTATTACTAAAAGGCATTAACACATTAACTGCCACTTGAGTTGTATTTAACTCACACTAGTTTTGAACCCAGGGCCTTATGAATTATATGTAACTCATGTATCTTCACCTTGGGAGCCTCGAGAACTATTTTTCAAGTTGCATATAACTCACGCACAGAAAACAATAAAAAACAAATTTTTCATTAAATTAGAAAGGATCATTTTGTTTTCAAAGTTTTTTTTCTATTTTCGTAAATAAAACACTGTGGCCCCAAGGAAAAATTTTTTCTAGTGTGGCAGTCAATGTGTTAAAGTTATTATTAAATGCATTATTAAAAGATATTATTTAAAAAAAGTTTTAACTTTCCACTTAGAAAGAATGAACTATTAATGAAAAATATAATTAACAGTACATACAAAGTGCCTCCGATCTTCACAATAGTCTAGGCTTAAGATAAATGGTCCCCTACCTCTTTTCTTTGGGGGAAGGGGAAGAAGAAGACGCCCAAATTTGGGGGGCGGGGGTGTCAATAAACAAGCGTCAACACATCTTGCAACTCTGCCCCTGGAACTCAGCTGCTCAGCTGGCGGGGGGCGGGGGGGGGGGCCACACCGAAGCCATGGCTAGGGGTTCACGGCTAACAGTGACTGACTCTGGTTCTGTTCTCCAGACTCAACACCTACCTTTCCTTCAGGGTCTTGTAGGTCCTCCCCAGCTAGGGGGTGGGAGAACCTGCTACAGACAGACAGATACACACACACACACACACACACACACACGGGAGTTCACTCAGGGTTTCCGTCCAGGATATCACACTCCACATCCTCGGTGATTACAGGCGACACCCCTACACTTACCTGATGGCACAGGATGGTCTGATGTACCAGCCGAGCGTAGCCGTCCAGCCGAACTCCCGAGTTACTCCGGCTCCTCATCGCGCCGCGTTTCTAATCCCCTCAGAGAAACAGCCCGGGTGCCTCAGAGGCCCTCTGTGCCTAAGAAACGAGGTTCCAACGCAGCTCCACCCTCTCTGTGCGAGGCCTGAGCGCCAGGCCCGGCGGAGCCCTGCCACCGCTCGCGGCTCCGGCGGCCTCCCGGGCCCACCAAACGCCGGCGCGGGCCCGAGACTCTCGAGGTCTAGGGCCCTGCCGCAGCGCCCCCGTCGCGGCTCGCTGCCACCCTTAGTCCCGTCCGGCTTCCGCGTGTGACTTCTGTATCCTCCGCTCAACTCCCGGAGACTGCTGTGGCCTGGAGCCTCCGACCCGGCAGCCGCCAACAGGTCACCGACCGCGGCGCCGCCTCCACCTTGCCAGGAGACGCGAGCGGGAGGCGGGGCGGGCGCGCTGGGTCCTGGCAGCTGCGCGCTGGGCCCCGCGGCCGAGAATGTGTCGCCGTAGGCAATGTGCTTTCCGAGGTTTATTTTTGAGACACCTCAAATGACTATTTAAGTTTTCCACACTTGCTGTGCACGCAGGACGTTGAAGAGGCTGTTCTCTTTTCTACGGGGCTAGTTTTAGGGGGCCACGGTAAACTTCAAAACTGAAAGGAAAGACACGTTTGCGTTTAAGGTCTAAAGAATTGGATTTCTGAGTCTTAATTACATTTTAGACTTTGACTAACAGCTCAGATTAAATGCCTCACCCCCACCCAAACCAAGCAAGGAAAAACTCCCTCTGGTACTTTATTCCTTAGAAACTGGCAAGTCACGGGCTTGGGAAGGAGGAGGCAGTGGTGCGCTCCCAGGAAGCCAGTGCCCCAGCGCCTGAGGGCGGCCTTGGCAGGACTTGAGCAGGAGGAGATCCTGTAATGGATTTGAAAGTCTCCCTCATGTGCACGTAGGTCACAAGGCTGAGGCAACAAAGACTCAGCTTAAAATAAAGGGGAAAGGGAGGCTGGAAAAGAAGCTGATCACTAGCTTCAGGTTGCAGCCCGCGAGGTGGCCCCAGCCCCAGTGCCTTTGCTCCCTCCATCTACTGCTCCCCCCAGCCCCCACCTCTTTCTCTCCGCTTGTTCAAATCCCTGCTCTCCTCTCAAGGCTCAGCTTACATACCACCTACTCTCTGAATCATGGGATAAGAGAATTAAACCGATTGACCTTTCAAGTTCTAAGCCTTCCCTAGCCATCTCACCCAGGCCACCGTGATTTTGCATTTTCTTTTATCTCTCCTCATAAGCTCCCTCCGTTCCAAAACTCCCGGTCCTTCCGCTCTCCCCCCACCCCGCTCAATTTAGCACAGAGCCAGGCACCTAGGAGCTGAGTGGGAAATTCGGTAACGATGATGATGAAGAAGGAGGGAATGCTCAATGTAAGGTTTTTTGGATTGGCTGGCGCCAGAGAAAGAAAGAGGAGCAGAGTTGAAATGGAAAAGTAAGGAGGCTTTATTGGAGCGCTCCGGGGTGAGGGTAACGAGTCCCAAGAGAGGGACCCAAGCGAGATTTTTGGGTCCGGGGGAGGGGGGAGAGACCCGAAAAGTCGCATCGCTCAGAAGTCTGAGTGGGTTTATATATGTTTTTAGGGATGGGGGATGGGGGTTTCTTCGGTGGGAAGATTTCGGCGCGAAGAGTGAGGAATTTCTTTGTTGCAGTTTTAGGGCGGGTATTGAGAAATAGGAGGGGCCGGTAGTAGGTGTGGAATCCAGAAACCATTGACTCTTATCAGGGTAACCATCCAGGTGTGGTCATCCTTTAACTTAGCCGGGCCTTGCAGACATTGTCCTTGGCAGGTCTCGTGGGCTTCTTCTTTTTCCATTAGGGAGGGGAGGGGTGCCTGCCACCAGCCTTCCACTCAAGAACTCAGATCCTGGACTTTCAGGTTTAACAGCCAGTCAGGGGTACAGTGACACACTTAGAATTCTCTAGGGAATACTTTCCATTGCACTCATTACCTACACAAACACAATGACTAGCAAATACCTTCAAGCCCTAGGTGCACAGTGAGAGAAATGTCTTTCCAGAGAAAGCCAGTTCATTTTGGAGGAAAGGGCACTTGATCATCCCTGCTCTGCCCCAACTCCCTGTCATCTTTCCCCTCAGCCTGTAGCCTCAGAAGCCTTTTCTCTACCCTTGTACCCTTCAAGCTACTGCCCTCTTTTTTTCTTCACCTCACCATCATTTAAACATGTTTACAAAATATTAAAGTAATATACGATCACTGAATAAAATTTGGAAAATATAGAAAATAAAACAAAGAAAATATTAAAATCACCCCATAAATTTCTTTGCACATCCACCTGTTACTATTTTAATTTTTTTTTCTAGTCTTTTTATTCCTTCTGCAGAGACCTTCCCCTCCCTCCTCAAGATGTTTGGAAGTATGACTAGATTAAGTATGCCAGAAGTAGGGTGCCACTAGCAAAGATAGCTGGCAGGCTATCAAGAGGCCTTGCTGGATGGCATTGCTTTGGCGCTCTCACAGTCTCAGAAACTTGATCTTAGTGTCCCAGAACGCTGATTCCTGTTGATTACTTCATAGGAGCCTGATGTATGAAAACCAGAATGCTGGTTGATAAGGGAAAAAGAACTGTGACACAGTTTATATTAACCTGACTACCACATTCCCTCCCTTCAATAATGTGGAGCCTCACTACTTACCAGGTGCTATTTTGTTTTATACAATAGCCCTATTAAGTAGATAATATTATTAACCCCATTTTAGAGATGGAGAAACTAGGGCACATGAAAATTAAGTAACTGATGAATCTGCTCTGTCCACGTTGGCTCCACTGACTCACTTATCTATGCCTCCATGGCTCACTGACGCATTCTTTCTTTAGATATATCAGAATTGTCAACCACGTCATAGACAAGTCTTGTCAGTCTGGAAGCCATTATGTTTCTTGAAGGTGATTTTTCTATTTGATTCATTGTACATTCATTTTATAGTTTAACTCTCAAATAAAATTTTATTTCCAAGTTCGTGGGAGCATTTTATTGTTGCTCCCTTAAATTACCTGGAAGTTTTAATCATACTAATTTTTAAAAATCCAAAAATTCTAAAAGCTCACATGTGATAAGTATTTTCCATGGTTTTATATTTTATGTTAATATCTGCATTAATCTTGTCTCTAGTAGATATTTCATAGTTTGCCTAGCTGTTCTCTTATTATTAATAATAATTCTTTCATTTCTTGAAGAAAGTAGCTCATACACTATTGCCTTTCCATCATTTTCCATTCACTCTCTCTAAAAATTATTTTTTAAAATTATACAAATAATATATGAATGCATTTTCCATGAACAAAGTTAAAATATTACAGATAAAGTTCCCTATGTCTATCACCTTCTGTGACAGTCCCCTTTATCCCCCTTCCAAAGATGGGTAAACAAACCATTACTGAATTGGTTTGTATCCTTATGGAATTTTTTTTAGTGAATTTACATGTGTATGTAGAAATGCATATAAAATATGTAGTGTCCTTTTCTGTGTATTCTTTTAATATAAACTATATTATACTCTACCTACAATTTTGCAAATTGCTTTATCCATCCCAAATGATGTCGTGCAGATCTAGTTCTGTCATTACATAGAGATCTCTCATATACCACAGTTTATATAGGCATTTCTCTACTGATGAGCATTTAGTTTGTTTCCAGGTTAGAGCTCTTGAAAACAGGACTTCAGTGAACATACATATACGTTTTCTTGTGAATGCATACAGGTTTTGGAAATATACATTTAAAATTTTGATATAGCCAAAAAGCCATTGGAACTATTTGCACCAAACAGCAGTGATGAATGTCCCTATTTCCCCCATTCTTATCAGTATTCGATATTATTAAGCTTTAATTTTAATCAATCTTATGAATGCAAAATGATATTATATTTTAATTTTCATTTCCCTGAATACTAATGTCATTGAGCATCTTTTTAAGTTTGTTTTATTTAATTTGTGTTTATTTATATTGTTTATTTAATTTGTTTTATTTCCTTTTCTGGTTCATAACTGTTCATATACTTAGCGATTTCTCTACTGAGTTGTCTTTTTGTGATTGAGTTACAGAAATTTTTAAAAATTATATATCTGGATTTTAATTTTGTCTAAAAGAAATTTAAAAGAATATTGCACATGTTTTTTCATAAGTGGTTTGTCTATTAAAATTATTTATGATGTCTTTTTTCATATACCTTTTATTTTTAATGAAGTCTTTTAGACTCATAAATTTAGAAAGGCTTTTGTAGTGGGTTGATCAGTGCCCCCTCAAAAAAGGTATGTCCACCTGGAAACTGTAAATGTGACCTTATTTGGAAAAAAGATCTTTGTAGGTGTAAGTAAGTTAAGGATATGGAGATGAGATCCAGTCAGATTTCCCGACTGGACCCTAAATCTAATGACAAGTGTCCCTATAGGAAGATGAGACAACATACAGAGGGATGGCAGCCATGTGAAGACCCAAGGAGAGACAGGAGTGATACATTTACAAGCCAATGAACACCAGGGTTTGCCAGCAGCTATCAGAAGCTAGGAGAAAGGCATGGAATGGATAGTCCCTCAGAGCTTTCTGAAGGAATCAACCCTTCCGACACCTTGATTTAGGATTCCTGGCCTCCAGATTGTGAGAGAATAACTTTCTGTTGTTTTAAGCCACTCAGTTTGTGGCAATTTATTGCAGTAGCCCTAAGAAACTGATAAAGCTTTCTTGTCCCTAAGATTGTCAATACATTATCATTTTTCTAATATTTTTATTGTAGTGTTTTTTAATCTGTAACTTTTAATTCCTTTACATTTTTATAAATGGGATTAGATAGAAATTTAATATTTTACTAACTGGTTAGCTAATTGTGCTAATACCATTAATTGAGTTATTCTTTTCCCATTGATTCAAAATGCTATTTTGAGCATACCCATGGGTCTGTTCCATTGATCTGTTTTTCTCTTCCTTCACCAATATTGCATTGCCTTGGAGTTTTAGAATTATAAAACTCCAAGGTCAGGTTCTAAGAAAAATTTTGATGTTTATTGTAATTGCTTTGAATTTATAGATTTGTTTGGCAAGAATTGACATATTGACAATATTTCACTTTCCTCTCTATAAAAAATGTATATTTATTTCTGCAGAGCTTTTTCTGTTTCTCTCAGTAAACTTTATAGTTTTCTCCGTGAAAGTCTTGCATTTTTTATTTAGGTTTATTTCTTGGTATTTTACAGTTTTTGTTGCTATTATAATAAGATCATTTTTTCTACACACACACACACACACACACACACACACACACACGGGATTGGCGGTGGGGGGGGGAAGAAAGAGAGAGAGAGAGAGAGAGAGAGAGAGTCTCTCTCTGTTGCCCAGGCTAGAAAGTGTGGCATCATCATAGCTCATTGCAGCCTCAAACTCCTGGGCTCAAGCAATCCTCCTGCCCCAGCCTCCTGAGTAGCTGGGACTACAGACACATATCACCGTGCCAGGCTAATTTTTGTATTTTTTTGTAGAGACGGAGGCTCTCTATGTTGTTCAGCTGGTCTGAAACTCCTGGCCTCAAGCATCCTCCCAGCTCGGTCTCCCAAAGTACTAGGATTACAGGTATGAGCCACCACGCCTGGTCCTATTATATTTTAATTCATTATTATTGTGTATAAGAAAATAATTTGTGTATGTTTGTTTTATACCCATTCTATGTTAAACTCTTACATTAGATTCAGTGGTTTGAAGGTGATATCTTTGGATATTCTAGATAAACAGTCATCTTATTTACCAATGGTAACAATTGCATCTTTGTCTTTCAAATCTCAATGATTATAATAGCACAGCTAGTGATTATCACTTCTTGCTCTTGACTTTAATGGGATTGGGTTTAATATTTCACAATTAAATATGTCTGCAGTAGGTTTCCAGAAGATACCGTTATCACTTTAAAATAGTTTATCTTCTTCGATTCTTAAAATTTTATTATTAATATTATTGAGTTGAATTTTATTGGATTATGTTTCTGCATCTATTGAAAAAATCATATGGTTTTATTCCTTTACTTGGTTCATGTGTGAATTACATCAATAACCTTCTTACGGTGAAACATATTTTCATTCCTAAGATAAACCACACTTAGTTATGATGAACTATTCTTTAATGCACACTAGATTCAATGTACTAATATTTTATTTAGGATTTTTGCATCTTTGTTTTTGAATTATATTGGCCTATGCCTTCTATTTTTATGATGTCTTTGTTTGGTTTCAGTATAAGATTATGCTTGGGTGTAAAATGAGTTTGGTAGTTTCTCTTTTCCTATTTTCTAAAACTGTTTATATGAAATGAATATTATGTGTTACTTGAAGTCTTGGTGGAACTCACCTGGGAGAACTCACTCACTTGGTGCCTTTTTGCAAACAGGTAGATTTGTGAAAAACATTTCAATTTCTTCTCTAGTTTTTGCATTATCCAGATTTTCAATTTCTTCTTGGGTCAATTTTGATAATTAATATTTTCCTAGAAGCTTGCCAATTTAATCTAGCTCAGGGTTTCTCAATCTCAGCATTATTGACATTTTGAGCTGGATGATTCTTGGTTGTGGGAAGCTGTCCTGTACATTGTAGAATGTTTAGCAACATCCCTGGTCAGTAGCACCCCACCTCCTATTTGTGACAAAGAAAATGTTTCCAGATATTGCAAAATATTCTGTGGAGGTCAAAATTTATCAGTATAATGTATAAAATTTTGCATTGAACTTTTAAGTCTCCTCTAAATCTTAATCATATCTGCTTTTGTATTCTTGATGTACTTTATTTGTGCCTTCTTTCTTTGTAAGATGAACATGCCAAGAAATTTGTCTATTTTATTAGTAATTTCCCAGACCAGAACTTAGTGTTGCCAATCAATTATATCTTTATGTTTGTATTCCATTGTGACCTAAGTGGATAAATTTTAAAATTTAAAAATACTTTCTTACAAAAATAGAATGTAAAATACAATGAACCCCATTACCTAGCTTCAACAATTATCAACTCATAGCCAATCTTGTTTCTTTCATCTACACTCTCACCTCTCCTTCCCCATATTATTCTGATGCAAATCCTGTATTTCAAATTCTTCCATCCATAAATATTATGTACCTATAAAAGTTAAGAAAGCTTTATTAAATATAACCACACTACCATTACTACACCTAAAAATACAATTTCTTAATATTATCAAATATCCTTTCTTCGTTCAAATTTCCCAGCTGTTTCATAAATGCCTGTGTGTGTGTGTGAGAGAGAGAGATGAGAGAGAGAGAGAGAGAGAGAGAGAGAGAGAGAGAGAGAGAGGGAGAGAGATTTATAGTTTGTTAGAATCAGAACTAAATAAGGTCCACACATTGCATTTGATAGGTATGTTTCTTAAGTCTTTAAGTCTCCCATAGGTTTCCCCTCTTATCTCTTCTTTTTTTCTTAGGAATTTGTTGAAGAAATCAAGTTGTTTGTCCTGTAGGGTTTCTCCAGTTGAACTTTGCCAATTGCATTCCCATGGCATCATTTAACATATTCTCTGTCTTCTATATTTCCTACGAACTGGTGCTTTACTTTAGAGGTTCTATTAGATTCAGGTTCAATTTCCTTGGCTAGACTGCTCATAGGTTACATGGAGCTCTTCCATCAGGAGGCACAACTTGTGTGGTTGTCCCTCAATGGCTAGTTCCCTTAATTCATTAAAAGTTGTAAAATAATGATAACCTATCATTGCACATTCATTTATTAGCTGAAATTTTGTATGAAGAAAATTTCTCTTCATCTATTATTTGGTATACAGTTTGCATAGGCCAGACAAGGTAAATGCTCAATTCTTTCCCTTTATTTACTGGTTTTCAAAATAATCAGTTGGTTCCCCATCACCTTTCAGATGTGAGCATTTTTCAGTATTATCATAAACATATGGATTTAAACATTTGATGTATTTCAGTCCATTATAGTTATTCTCCTTATTGATGCTCCAATTGTCTTATCTTTGGCCAGTGGGAGCCTCTATACACTGGCTCCTGTGTCCTTTTGACACAGTCCTAGTGGTTTGTGATGGCTTCTTTGATTTCTGAGAATCCAAGTTGTTGGAGGCTCTACTTATCCATTTCCTTCCCCAGACTAGAAGTCAGCCATTTCTCCTAGGAGCCCTGGTTCCTATTAGCATAAAATGGTGTTTAGAAATAAATATCTGGACCCTGGTCATTATGATACCTCCAAATCAAATTCAGAACTATAGGATTTTTATTTAACCTCAACAATCTTTATCTCCTTTTACCCACAGCTGAAATCCTGGTTCTCAAGACAACAATATACAATCATTCATTTACTTTATCCCACAATATATAGACAGCAGTTTCAGACTAACAATACCAGTGCTATACCACCAGAAATATGATTACTACAAAGAGTTTAGGATTTTTTTGCAAATATTTTTGTCCTCATCTTAGGGTGTATCCTGTTAGAATATACATTAATGTTGCTGTGTTTTAACGTCACTTTATGTGTGATTATGTCAGCTTCTGGATACACAGGTTAATTTGTTTCATTTTGCTTTTTTTCTTTTCTTTTCTTTTCTTTTTTGAGACAGAGTCTCGCTCTGTTGCCCAGCTAGAGTGAGTGCCGTGGCGTCAGCCTAGCTCACAGCAACCTCAAACTCCTGGGCTTAAGCGATCCTACTGCCTCAGCCTCCCGAGTAGCTAGGACTACAGGCATGCGCCACCATGCCCGGCTAAT
>MPIZ01001314.1:0-10366 GCA_003258685.1 Prolemur simus | reverse complement strand
ACCATGCCCGGCTAATTTTTTCTATATATATTTTTAGTTAGCCAGATAATTTCTTTCTATTTTTTAGTAGAGATGGGGTCTCGCTCTTGCTCAGGCTGGTCTTGAACTCTTGACCTTCAGCGATCCACCCACCTCGGCCTCCCAGAGTGCTAGGATTACAGGCGTGAGCCACCGCGCCCAGCCTCATTTTGCTTTTGACTCTTTTTTTTTTTTTTTGAGACAGAGTGTCATTCTGTTGCCCTGAGTGGAGTGCCGTGGCATCAACCTAGCTCACAGCAACCTCAAACTCCTGGGCTCAAGCAATCCTCCTGCCTCAGGCTCCCGAGTAGCTGGGACTACAGGCATGTACCACTATGCCTGGCTAAATTTTTCTAAATATTTTTAGTTGTCCAGCTAATGTCTTTCTATTTTTAGTAGAGATGGGGTCTTGCTCTTACTCAGGCTGGTCTCAAACTCCTGACCTCCAGCGATCCTCCCACCTCAGCCTTCCAGAGTGTGCTTTTGACTTTTAAGAATTGATTTTTTAAAAAAATTATTTTATAATTGTGTTATGTATTTACATGGTTCCAAAGTCAAATCTATAGAACAAGGAGGTCTAGCTTTTCTCCTTGCTTCTTTATGCTATTTCTTCCCACCCCCTATAGGGGATCTTTATTTTATGGTTTATCTTTCCCTTTTAAATATAAACAAGTATGTATATATGTATATCTATCTCTTCCCTTATGTAAGTAGTATCACATTATAGACACTTCTCTCCATCTTTTTTAAAAAGATGTGAAGTATATCCTTGTCTTGGTCCATTTGTTGCTATAAAGGAATACCTGAGGTTGGGTAATTTATAAAGAAAAGAGGTTCATTTATCTCTTGGTTCTGCTGGCTGGAATGTTCAAGATGGGGCATCTGGTGAGGGGCTCAGGCTGCTTCCACTTATGGTGGAAGGCAAAGGGCAGCTGGCATGTGCAGAGATCACATGGTGAGAAAGGAAGAAAGAGAGAGAGAGAAAGGGGGGGCGGGGAAGGAGGGAGGAAGGAGGTGCCAGGCTCTATTTAACAATTAGCTCTTGCAGGAACTAACAGAGAACTGATTCACACCCTCCCTCAGGGAGGGCATTAATCTATTCATAAGTGATATGCCCCCATAATCCAAACACCTCCCACTAGGCCCCACTTCCAACCTTGGGGTCAAATTTTAACATGAGGTTTGGGAGGCCAAATATCCAAACTATAAAAATTGTGGGGATCACTCCATCAGAGTATATAGAGATATTCTTCATTCCTTTTCAAAGCTGCATAGTACTTCATTTTGTGAATGTACCAGACCTCTATTGATGGAACGTTTGAGTTGTTACTGGTGTTTTGCTGTTATAAATAAAGCTGCAATGAACAGCCTTGTGCATATGTCATCTATTCTGAGAATCTGCCTTTTAAATGATGGATTCTCTCTAAGTATTATGATTGCCATATTTGGAGAGTTGTTTCTACCATCTTGTTTTGTATTTTCTTTTTTATACTAATTGTATAAATTTATGAGGTACAAATGCAATTTTGTTACATGGCATTTAGTGTATCTATCACCTGGATAACATACAATGTACCCATTAAGTAATGTCTCTTCAAGTCTCCATTGTCTTACAAGTCTCTGTTGTCTATCATTTCACACTCTATATCCATGTGTGTACATTACTTAGCTCCCACTTATAAGTGAGAACATGCAGTATTTGTCTTTCTGTTTCTGAGTTGTTTCACTTAACATAATGGCCTCCAGATCCATTCATGTTGCTAGAAAAGATATGATTTCCTTCCTTTTTATGGCCGAATAGTATTCCATCATGTTTATATACTACATTTTCTTTATTCAATTATCTGTTGATGGACACTTAGGTTGATTGCATATCTTTACTATTTTGTATAGTGCTGCAATAAACATACTAACACAGGCATTTTATTTTTACTATTTTTCACTTTGTTTACCTTTTCTTCCTTCTGTGGGATTGATGATTCTTTCTATATTCCCTTTTGTTCCCTATACTAGCTTAGAAACTGCAGTTTGCATTCCTGTTTTTTTGGTGGCTGCCCTTAGTTTCTAATATGTACACTTAACTATAAAATGTTTTATTACATCTAAAATAATTCAGTGTTTCTATTTGTCTTTCAAACATGACAAGGTTTGTAGTATACTTTATTGACTCATTGAGCAACTCCTCTTTTTTCATCTAGTTATTGCTGCTTGGAATTTTAGTTTCTTCTTTTATTTTAGTTTACCTGTTCTTAAATAGGTTATACATTCACATATTCAAATATTCAAACAAAAATGAAAGGTATATAGTGAAAAGTCTTGCTCCTACTTCTCTCGCATCTTTTCCATTCACTCTACCGCCTATCAGTTAATTCCAATAAATGCATATTTTTCCAGGATTCTTTATGCAACCATGAAAACATACTCTCATTTTACCTCCTTTCTTATATAATGTAGCATACTATGTTTGGCACCTTGATTTTTTATACTTAGCAATGTATTTTGGAAATTTTTCCATATCAGTACAAATAGAGCTTCCTCATTATTTTATATGTCGTAATATTTCATTGTATGGATGATCCTTGATTTATCTAACCAGTACCTGGCTTATAGATACTTGCATTGTTTCTAATATTTTGCTATTATAAAAAAAGTTGAAACTAAGAACACTGTACATATTTTATGTGTTCACATATATTGGTAAACACCCAGAAATTGGATTACTGCTTCAATGGAAAATGTATTTATAATTTTGGTAGATATTGTCAAATTGACCTTTATCAGAGTAGTATCAGTTTGCATTGCCACCAGGAATATGTGAAAGTGTTTAGTTTCCCACAGCCTTGCTAATAAAATGTGTTATCAATTTGGAGAGTGGTTGCCAATCTTAATAGTTATATTTTTCATTTTTCTTTTCTTATTTCAAAATATTCATTAAGGGGTACAAGTGTTTTTATTATGGGTATCTTGTATAATGCTTGAGTCAGGGCTTTTGGTATGCCCATCATCAGAATAGTGTTCATTGTACTCAACAGTTAAGTTTCTTATTATGAGGCAAGACAAGCATCTTTGAGGGCCACTTATATTTCTTTTTTTATCATTTGCCTGTTCGTGAGGTTTGCCCATTTTTCTATTATGTTGTTGGTCTTTTTTCGAATTCTAGGACATATTGAAGATTTAAAATATTTTAATATCTGGTAGAACTACCCTCCACTAGTCTTTTTAAGTATTTCCTGGTCATTTTTGCTAATTTATTTTTTCATGTGAACTTAAAATCAGCTTTTCTGATTTAAAAAATCCTGTGTGGATATTTTCATTGATATAATGTTAAATTTACAAGTGATAACATTGTACAGGGTAGCAATAAATTTCAGAAAAATAGGCAACTGCACATAGTAATGATTTGTTGGCATTACATTATAATGCATGAGTATTAAATATTTATTTCTCATTGGTAATGCATAGTTCAATGTCCTATGCAAAATTGCAATGAACATCGTGCATTAATGCAGCATTTCCAGCAATCCTTGCATAATGCATCTGTGATACGTTACCTCAGATGTTTTGTTTCTGATTTTCACTGAATAAGCTTGTGCCTTTAGCATACCCCAGCAAAGGTAATCAAGGGAGTTCAATCTGTAAAATATATATGTAACATAATATATCTGCCATATAAAATATTTTTTAAAGTTCTATGTTTCCAGAAAAACTAGGAAGGACAAGAAACTCGCCCAGATTAGAGGAGACTAAGGAGGCATGATAACTAATATGCAATAGAGAACTTTGAATTGGACTCTAAACTAGAAAAAGAACATTAATGGAAAAACTGGTGAAGTCCAAATAAAGTCTGGGGTTTAGTTAATAGTAATGTACCAATGGTGGTTTCTTAGTTTTGATAAGTACAATACCAAGATGTAAGATGATGATATTAGGAGAAACTTAAATTGGGAGAGGAGTATATGAGGTGAGGTAGTTCTTTGTGCTACCTTTGTAACTTTTCTGTGAATCTGAGATTATTCCAGAATAAAAAGTTTATTTTCAAAAACTATGTTGCTAGACTTTATGAACACTGTCTATTATAATTACGTGTTTATCTCTCTCACTAGACTGTGAACACCACTAGAGCAGGGATCGTTCAGCACTATCCCTGTGCCCATTAGTAGTCAGTTATTGGGGACACCCCTAGGATGATGAAGACAAGTCAAGAAGATATTGAGAGGTTCTGGAAAAAGTACCAAGTTGTTGTCTCCCCTACTTTACATTATAAACCATTCAACTTAATAAACCAAATAAGTTGCTAATAAACATTTTTATAGTCTCTGTCTTCCATACAGGCAAATTTAAAGAAAAAATATATTGAGGAAACCTGTCCTCAAAAGCTGACAGCCCCCTCTTTTCTCCACTTACTGATCTTCTACTCATTTTAAAAAATATTCTTTCTTGTTGCCCCAAATTCTTTGGCACAAAAGCTTTGGAGAAGTGGAATGAACAGTGGGCTTGGGGTCAGGGAAATGGGTTCTAGTGTGGATTCTCCTTTTCTGGCTGTGTAACCTTGGGCAAATTATCTAATCTCTCTGAGCCTGTATTTTCATCTCTCACATTGACAGGATTAACTGAGAATGTATGTATGATACACCGTATAAGTCTAAGATACTATGCTGCTTTCTGCACTTTGTGAGTGTGTGATATATATTTTTTGCCAATCTTGCTCTTTCTCCAGTGTTCTGTAATGAATGGCACCTCTCTCTACCCACTTGCCCAAACCAGAACCTGAGTCATTCGTGACTCCTTCCTCTCTCTCGCACCTCCTTCCTACATGTCAAATTGTCATCAGGTCCTATAGATTCTACTTCCTAAATATTTATCTGATCCATCCTCTCATCTTGGTCCCCCCTGTTACTGCCTTAGTATCTCCCCAGACAATTGCTAACAGCCTCTAAATTGGTCCTTCAGATTTGTTCCCCATTTTTTCATACCACTGACAAATTGATCTATTAAATGCAAATCTGGCTCTGTTATTCCTGAACTTAGCATTTTCCTGTGGATTCTCATAGCCTTTAGGATAAATACAAAATCTTTAGCATGACCTTGTGACCCAGGCTGTGTGTATTCATTCAGCTGGATTTCCCCCCATTCCTTGTTATATCCCTATGCTTTAAATGTATTGAATTATTTGCAGTTGCCTGAAATCACTGTCCATTTTCTAACAATTATGCTATTCCCTCTGCCTGGAAGAGTTCCCTTCACCTATTTTTTTTTTAATTTGCTAAATCCAGCGGTCAGGTCTCATTCCTCATCTTACTTAACCTATCAGCAGCATTTGACTTACTTGATTGCTCTCTCTTTTATGTATTTTCTTCGCTCAGCTTCCAGAATACCAAACACTCCTGATTTTCCTTCTATTGCACAGCAGTTTCCCTTTCTCATTCTTCTGTGCTGGTCTCTCCTCTTCTCCCCAACCTAGTAATATGGAAATGCCCCAGGGCTCACTTATTGAATCACTCTTTTCCTCTCTAACTAGAAATATCATTTGGTGCTCTCATCAGTCTTAGGTTTTAGATACCATCCATATGGCAATGACTCCCTAATGTATTAATCCAAAACAGACTTATCCCTTAAATTGCAGATTCATATATCCAGCTTCCTACTTGTCTTCTCTTCAATGTCAAACACACATCTCAAATTTAATATGTTAAAAATTGAACTCCCCATCTATCCTGCTCCAAACTACCCTATCCACAGTGTTTCCATCTGATTTTATGGCAACTTCATTCTTCCAGTTATTAAAGCCAAAATCTTTGGAGTCATTTTTTAACTCCTCTCTTTCTCCCTCACCCAAACTCTTAGGAAATCCAACTGGTTCTATCTTCAAAATATATTCAGAAACCTACCATTTTTCATATCACCTTCGTTTGAACCAATGTCATCTCTCTCTTGGATTACTGTGAAAACCTCTAAAGTGATTTTCCTGATTCCACCCTTGCCTCTTTCCCCTAAGCCAGAAATGATAAAACATTAAATCATACCATATTAAAACATTAGATAAGACATAATTTCCCTTCTCAAAATCCTGCAACGCCCCTTACTCCTAGTCATTCAGAGTAAAACACCCAATTATTATAATATATTAGAAGATACCACCTAATCAGCTTCCCTCACCTCTTAGCTCTCTAACCTCACCTCCTTCTCTTCTATCCCTCATTCACACAGCTCCAGCAGTAACGACCTTGCTGTTTCTCCAACGTGTCAACTGCATATTCTGCTTTAGGGCCATTCTCTAATTCTACCCTCTGTCTGGAACACTATTTCCCCAGTTATTCACTGGCTAATTTCCTCACCTACTTCCAGTCTTTACTCTGTACTTTCTCAATAAGGTCAACCATGATCAACCTATTTAACACCACAACCTGACTACCTTTCTTCAAGCACCACCCATCTCTACTAGACTTTTTATTGTTTCTTCTGTAGCACCTATCACCTTAAAATATATGGTATATATTTTACTTAAGTTATTTTTTATTGTGTACCTCCCTCCACTAAAATATAAACCCCAACTAGAGCAGGGATCTTGATCTGTTATGTTCAGCGATATATCCCAACTGCCTTAGAGCAGCACCTGGCATATGGTAGGCATTCAAGAAATACTTGTTGAATAGTAATGTTTAGTTTGGTGTGGTCCTTCTAGATGTTTTTCTGTGAATTTACATACATATACACAATCCTCAAAAAATAATAATGATAGCAATAGAGTATATTTTTATATCTCATACATGAACTTCAAGACAACTCAGGTGTCACCTCCTATCGATGTGTTCTCAAAATTCCCCTCAATCACAGCACTTACCACACTGTATTGTAATTGTTAAATTACTCGTCTGTCTCCCTTACTAGACTGTGAGCTCCTTGAGGCCAAGAGCTATGATTTTTTAGTCTCTATATCCCCAAGGATGGCTTTTAATGGCACATAATAAATGTTGAATAGATACATATATAAATGAATGACTCTTTGGAAGAAAGGTAATTCCTCTTTCTCCATACTGTACTCCTCTATTACAGAGCTGTGTCTTGCTCTAAGCAAGCTCAATATATAAAATATATGAAAACTCAACTTTACTGAAAAGATATAATGGTTTGCTTTAAAACTGTAAAGTAGTTAACTTATAAAATTATTCATAAGAGCATTTTTCTAAATAGCGAGGGCATTTAGTGCAAGAGAACAGAAGGTTGCCATAATAAGACAAACTCATCCTCCCTTCATCCCAAGATTAGTGCTTGGCAGAGGCATAAATATTTGTGTGTCTGAAGGTAAGTTTGTACATCTGACCTGATGTCATCCTCAAAATCCTAGAAATGCAGGCTATCCCTACCCCACCATCCCAATTTCTCCTAATAACATGTTATGGAGAAGGGGAAGGTAACTAAAGTTTATTTAGATTCTATTTATGTGCTAGATACATTCCACATGTTAATCTTATTTAATCCTAAAAAATGTCTTGGAAGAAGAGGATGCTATTCCTATCTTATCAATGAGAATATTGAGCTCAGAGTAGTATTTTGCCTATGAAGACATGTAAAACCACTATAAAGGCAAAATATAGGCTTAATATTAAGTGTTCTTGTATGAGTCAATTACCATATTCCAAACTGACTATTCAAACAGTGTTGTCAAGCTGGAGGTTTGACCTAAAGTAGCACGGTGTTAACAGTCTTTTTCTAGACCATAGATTGGTCAGTGAGATAGGGGTATAAATATAGGCAGAGGATTTTCACCAGGGGGCTGCATTGGAAGAAATTATTGGTAAACATACAGTATGCTGGCAGAGTGGGAACGAGAGGTTGTTAGAGTAATGTTGTAACCCAAGAAGTAGAGGAGGGAGAGGAAAGATAGCAGCTGCCTCAGAGGCAGCTGTTATGATGGTACTGAAAGAAGATTGCTGCCAAGTGTTATTTATGAATTGTGGCTCAGGGTTTTCGAATACTGTCCTGGGTTCAGTTTGTGATGTTCTAGAAGATGGGAGTAGAGGAGGTATGGAGTACAGGTTGTGCCTTCTGTAGTCCTGTACTTTTTTTCTTCTTTTTTTTTGGAAAATTTTCTATTGTGGTCATATATATGTAGCATAGAATTTGCCATTTGCCAATTTAATCATTTTAAGTGTACAATTCAGTGGCATAAATTATATTCACAACATTGTGCAACTATCACTACTGTCTATTTCCAAATCCTTTTCATCACTCCGAACAGAAACTCTGTGCCCATTAGTCAATAACTCCCCATTCTCTCCTCTCCCAATCCCCTAGTAACCTCTAATCTACTTGATGTCTCCATGAATTTTCCTATTTCATATAAGTGGAACCATACAGTATTTGTCCATTTGTGTCTGGCTTATTTCCCTTAGGATAATGTTTTCAAGGTTCATACACATTGTAGCATATATCAGAACTTCATTCCTTTCCACAGCTGAATAATGTTCCCTTGTGCATATATATATATCACATTTAATTTATCCATTCATCTGTTGATGAGGTTAATACTTTAATTATAATGGATGAAGCAGGATGGCATCTTCTCACCTGCCTCCTTGCCTCCACACACAAGATATATTTTCACAGGTTTTTGGCAATTTGGATTTGCTCCTCTTTGAAAGATCAATTTATGCTTTGTCCATTTTCCCAATTGCTTGTTTGTTTTTAGTAAATTTGTCAATTGGTCACTCTTTATTTTAAAATATTAACCCTTAGTAATATGTGTTACAGATATTTTGTCCATATTTAGTATTTGTCTACAGACTTTATTTGTGGTGTCTTTTGCCAAACAAAATGATATATTTTAAAAATGTGATCAAATGTCACTTAGATAGGTAGATAGATAGATAGCTTTTGGATCTCCAATCTTGGTTAAAAAAATTGCCCCACCCCTAGATTGTAAATATGGTCTCTAAAATTTCCAGCATGATTTGCATTTTAAAAAAAATAATCTTTAATTCAGCTGGAATTTATTTCTGTGTATGCTGTAAGATAAGGACCTCACTTTCATTTTCCTTTACATGAATAATTAGGCATTCAAACATCCTTTATTAATAAACCTTCTTTTTCCAAGTGATGCTTGGATCTACATCTATTTCTAGGTTCTCTATTCTGAATTACTGGTGTGTTTGACTACTCCTATACCAATACCATATTCATTTCTGGTAAGCACACTCTCTTCCCCAATGTACCTCTTATTGATTGTTTTGTAGAATTTGTCATGAAAGATGAAAAAATATCTAGTTATGATTCTCATTGGTACTGCATTGAAATTATATGTCAATTTTTGGAGAATTGGTGTTTTATGTTAAGTTTTCCCATCTAAGAACATGGCATCTATTTCCCCTTTTTCAGATCTTGTTTTGTTTTCTTTAATCAGAGTATATTTCTTTAATTAGATTATCTTTTCTTTATATAAGTCCTGTGTCTTTCTTGTTAAATTTATTTCTAAGTAGTTTAAAGGTTTTGTCATTATTTGAATGGAAAACTTTTTGAATTTCTATTTTTAAATGCTTACTGCTAGAAGAGGAAAGCTATTGATTTTGTGTATTTATTTTATTTTAAAATAAACACTAACTTTACCAAATTTTGTTATTTAATCCAGTTGAATCTTAACAGCTTAATTGAGGTATAAAGTTGTTGTAATATTCACATAACATAAAATTCACCATTTTTATTAAGATAAAATTCACATAATGTAAAATTGACATTTAAAGTATACAATTCAGTGGTTTTTAGTATATTCAAAATGTTGTGCAATCATCAACACGATCTAATTTCAGGACATTTCTATCATCCTCCCAAAAAGCCCCATACCAATTAGCAGTCACATCCAGTTAGGATTAGCTGTTCTTATAAGTCAAATTAAATATTGCTGTGAACCCATCTGGTCCTGATGCCAGTTATTAGCAGTATCTGATAGGGTCATATTCGTTGATGTTCAAGAGCAATTTTTCTTTTATGTCATTTCCAGAAGACTAAATCTCCAGGCTTCATGCAGATGATGCATAAATTGCTTAAGTGGGATTTTGGAAATGAAGCTTGTATTTGTTGATGATACATCTGAAAGCATCAGATGATCTCATACTTGGACAGATTAGCCTGTAGTATGTCAGAAAGTAGGATTGAAAATAATCTCCAAGTGTGTGGGGCAGTCTGTTTCTAACTCAGGAGGAGAGAACTAGTGGGTTCTAAGGGATCCCCCACAAGTTCTCAATTGATGAGAGTTGTTCTTATTGTCATCAAGGCCAATTGCAATAGTTCGGTGCTTGGAAGTTTGAGGATATCTGAGAGCTTTGATAATTATAGTTTGAGAATCCAACTAGCT
>MPIZ01001313.1:438591-454798 GCA_003258685.1 Prolemur simus | reverse complement strand
TTCAGTTCTAGATATTGGTCTATTCAGGAATTCTATTTCTTCCTGATTGAGCTTGGGAAGGCTGTGTGTTTCTAAAAATTTGTCCATTTCCTCCTCATTTTCCAGTTTGTGTGCATAAAGATTTTTGTAATATTCATAGATAATATCATGTATCTCTGTGGCATCGGTGAGTTGATTTTTTTGAGAGTTGAAATGTGAAGATCCTGTTTCAGTATTCTACATGTGGCCATCCAGTTTCCCAAGCACCATTTATTGAATAAGGATTCTTTTCCCTGGGGTATGTTTTTGTTTGCTTTGTCAAAGATTATATGTCTATAAGAGGATGGTTTTATGTCTGGGTTCTCAGTTCTGTTCCATTCGTCTATGTCTCTGTTCTTTTGCCAGTTCCATGCTGTTTTAGTTACTATAGCCTTGTAGTATACTGTGAAGTCTGGTAAATTGATACCTCCCTATTTGTTCTTTTTGGTTAAGGTTGCTTTTGCTATACGGGGTCTTGTCTTGTTCCATACAAAGCTTAGAATTATTTGATTCTATATCTGTGAAAAGATATAGAAAAGTGATATTGGTATTTTAATAGAGATTGCATTGAATCTATAGATCACTTTCAGTAGTATAGACATATTAACAATGTTGATTCTGCCGACCCATGAGCATGGCATAGTTTTCCATGTTTTTATGTCCTCTGCTATATCCTACCTCAGTTTTTCACAATTCTCCCTGTAGAGGTCTTTTATCTCCTTAGTTAAATATATTCTTAGACATTCTATTTTCTTTGTTGATATTTTGAAGTGTATTGAGTCTTTGATTTGGTTCTCAGTTTGACTCTTGTTGGCATACAGGAAGGTTACTGATTTCTGTACATTGATTTTGTAACCTGAAACTTTGCTGAATTTGTTTACCAGTTCCAGTAGTCTCATGGCAGAATCTTTGGGATTTTCTAGATATAAGACCATGTCATCAGCAAAGAGCAATAATTTCACCCCTTCTGTCCTCATTTGGAAGCCATTATTTCCTTCTTTTTCAGATTGCTCTGGCTAGGACTTTCAGCACTATGTCAAATAGAAGTGGTAATAGATTGCAACCTTTGGTGGTTCCAGCTCTAAGTGGGAATCTGTCAAATTTTCTCCATTGAGTATGACATTGGCTGTGGGTTTGTCATATATGGCTTGTTTAATTTTTGGGTAAGCCCTGTCTATGCCTGTTTTATTAAGCATTCTCATCATAATAGGGTGTTGAATTTTTTTGAATGCTTTTTATGCATGTATGGAGAGGATCATATTGTCTTTGTTTTTGCTTCTATTTATGTGATGAATTACATTTATATATTTGCATATGCTGAACCATCCCTGGATCTCTGGGATGAAGCCCATTTGGTCATGATGGATTATTTTTTTTCAGAAGCACCTGAATTCTGTTTCTTAGGATTTTTTGAGAAGTTTTGCATCTATATTCATAAGGGATATTGGTCTGTGGTATTCTTTTTTTGTGGCATAATTTTCTGGTTTTGGTAGGACCTGTTGTGTTGGCTTCATAAAATGTGTTGTGGAGAATTTCTTCCTTCTCCATACTGTGCAATAATTTCTGCAGTATAGGAACCAGTTCTTTGTAGGTCTGTTAAATTTTGGGTATGAAACGATCTGGTCCAGGGCTTTTCATTTTAGGAAGATTATTTATTGCTGCTTCAATTTTAGTACTTTATATTGGTCTGTTTGGGAATTCTATTTCTTCCTGATTGAGCCTAGGGAGGTTGTGTGTTTCTAAGAATCTGTCCATTTCTTCCACATTTTCAAGTTTATTTGCATAAAGGTTTTTATGGTATTCATAGATGATATTTTGTATTTCAGTGTAATTCTTTGTAATTTCTCCCTTTTCGTTCCTGATGGAGCTTATTAGAGTCTTCTCCTTTCTGCTTCTCCTAATCTAGAAAGAGGAGTGTCAATTTTGTTTATCTTTTCAAAGAACCAACTTTTTGTTTCATTAATCTTTTGTATAGTTTTCTTATTATCAATGTCATTTAATTATACTCTGAGCTTTGTTATTTCTTTTCTTCTCCTGAGTTTGGGGTTGGTGTTCTCATCCTTTCCAGTTCTTTGAAATGATTCATTAGATTGTTTATTTGAGATCTCTCTGTCATCTGGATGTAGGCACTTATGGTTATAAATTTTCCCCTCAGTACTGCCTTAGCTGTGTCTCAAAGATTTTGATAACTTTTGTCTCCTTTATCACTTACTTCAAAGAATCTTTTGATTTTCATCTTGATTTCCTCCTTAACATAATAATCATTCTGCAGAGGTTGTTTAGTTTTCATGATTTTGTGTAAAGATAGGAGTTTCTATTGTAGTTTATTTCTAATCTTATTCCACTGTGGTGAGAAGGTTCATGGTAAAATTTCTTTCTTTTTTAAATGTTTTTGAGACATCCTTTGTGGCCTAGGATATGGTCAATCTTAAATAATGTCCCATGAGCTGATGAGCACATATATTCAGTGTTTTTTGGGTAGAATGTTCTGTAAATGCTAGTGAGCCACATTTGTTCTAGAGTTCTGTTTCTGTCCATTGTTTCTTTGTTTATTTTCTGTTTGGAGGATCTGTCCTGTTCTGTCAGAGGTGTGTTGAAGTCCTCTGCTATTACAGTGTAGCGCTTTATCTTTTTGTTTAGATCAAGTACGATTTGCTTGATGAATCTGGGTGTGCTTGAGTTAGGTGTGTAAATATTTAGAAGTGTTGTGTCTTGTTGAATTGTACCCTTCACCATTATATAGTGACCATCTTTGTCTTTCATTATTTTTTGTTGATTTGAACACAAGGTTGATTTGAAGTCTAAATTATCTGAAATCAGAACTGCCATGCCAGCTTTCTTTTAGCTTCCATTTGCTTGACATATTGTTTTCCAACCTTTCATCTTGAGTCTGAATTCATTCGTGTGGGTTAGATGTGTTTCCTGAAGATAGCAGATACGTGGCTTATGTATATTTATCCATTTTTATAGCCTATGTCTCATTAGTGGGCAGTTCAAGCCATTCAAATTTATTGAGAGAATTGAGAAGTGGGGCAAATTTCTGTTCATCCTGTTGGGTTGTACTTTGTTGCTTTGTTTTCTCTCTTAGCCATTGTGGTATCTTGCCTTTTATCTTTTGCTTTTGAGTGGTTTTACATTCATGAGCATTTATTGTGCTGATCCATGTGTAACACTGTTTTGAGTACTTCCTGTAGAGCAGGTCTTGTCTTGGTGAATTCCCTCAGTCTTTGCTTATCTGAGAAGGTCTTTATTTCTCCTTCATATACAAAACTTAATTTTTCTGGGTATAAGATTCTAGGCTGGGCATTATTCTGTTTCAGAAGAATGAGAATGGGGCCCCAGTTTCTTCTTGCTTGTAAGGTTTCAGTTGAGAAGACTGCCATTATGTGGATGGGTTTTCCTTTGTAGGTTACCTGCTTCTTTCACCTTACAGCTCGTAGGAGGGTCTCTTTGGTGGTTATTTTGGTCCGTCTGATGACTGTGTGTTGTGGTGTCTTCCAGTTTGCTATGACTCTCTCAGGAGTCCTTTGAGCTTCTTGTACCTGGATATCTAGATTTTTTAGCAAGGCCCAGGAAATTTTCCTCTATTATATCCTCAAATAACTCATCTAACCCTTGTGTATTTTCTTCTTCACCCTCAGGGATGCATATGATTCTTATGTTAGGCCTCTTCACATAGTCCCACATTTCTTGTAGGCTTTGCTCTTTTCTCTTAATTCTCTGCCACTGACTGATTAAATGAAAGGTGTTATCTTCAATCCCTGAGATTCTTTCTTCCATTTGATCTACCTGTTCTTGAGGCTTTCCACTGTGTTTTGTAATCCCTTGAATAAATTCTTTCATTTCCAGAAGTTCTGTTTGATTTTTTCTTTAATAGTTCAATTTATTTAGTGAATTTTTCTTTCAACTCCTGGATTTTTTTTTTGTGTGTTTGTGGTTTCATTGTGTTGGTTATCCATTTTCTTTTGCATATCATTGAGTTTTCTTACAATCCATGTTCAAAATTCTTCTTTCATTTTAGTGTTCTGAAATTGGTTGATGTTCATTGCCAGAGAGCTGGTATTCCCCTTTGGGGGTGTCCTTTCAGTTTCATTCTTCATACTTCCAGAATTCTTTTGCTGATTCCTTCCCATCTGGATAAGCTGTTGCTTCTTACCTTTAGATTTTCATTTGGATAGTGACATGCCCTGTTTAGTCTCTGAGCCAGTAGGTGGTGTTTGTGGGTGAGATTTCACCACACCCTGCATGGTGAGTCAGTAGATTCAGTAAAAGTGTGTTCAGAATGACCTCCCTGCTTGTACATTGTGGTTACTGGGAGGAGAAAGCTGCAGTATTATTTTGGGGTCCTATAACTAGCGCTTGTTCCTCTGGAGAGGCACTCTAGTGCCTCTGGTGGTGGGTGGGGCCCTAGGACTTCCAGGTGTCCTTATTCTCTACTTTAGTGGGGGAAGGTGGGGGAGTGAGGCTTAGTGGAGCTGGGTTGGGTGAGCCTGTCCTTAAGCTCCACGAATGTTGTTTGCAGGGTTCAAAGTTCTGTTCTTTGCTTCTGGGCTAAGCTACCAGAGAGGGGTTGAAATGGTCCAACTCAGTGGAAAAGTCTGTGTGGGGGGTGGGGCTGTCTGAGACCTGAAGTATGAAGCAGACCTCCCCCCTTTCCACCCTTCCCTATTCCACAGTTTCTCCCAGGCCTCAGCCAGCAAACAGGATGTCAAGCCAGCAGATCTCCCCTGGCTGTGATGGGGGTTGGGAGTTTCCCTGCCCAGGATCACATCCTGAGCTGGTAGCATGGCCCTCCCATGGGAGGAGGGTTGCCCCTCAAGCACTCTGATCTGCCCCTGAAGGCACAGACACCTCAGTAGGCTTGTTCACAAATATCCCTTCTGTCTGCCCAGGCAATCCCGACCTGGGTGTATGGGATCTGGTCTTCAGATCTGTCCCCTAGGTCCCAGAGATCAATCCCTGACCCTGCCAAGGGGGAAGAGTTCTGGTTTCAAGTCACCCATGGGTGCTCAAGCTGGATCAATATCTCTATGTCTCGGGATTTGCCCCAGTCCCCTGGAGTCACCAGGCAAGCAACACCTTGGGGGCTGGAGGGTAGGGAGCTCACAGTCTGAGTACCCCTCAGTCCACTGTAGGGCCCCAAAAGGAAAGGAGCCATTCCCTGCCGATGCCTCTGCATGGTGGCTAAATTGTCTCTTTCAGCAGCTGTGAGTAGGGAAGGGTAAGAGGAGAATGAAGCAATACAGCACATGACAGTTGACTCGGGTCTGTGGGGCAGGAGTTTCCCTGAGGGAACTGGTCACCTGGTGTCCTGTTCACGAGACTCACTGCTCACTGGCAGTAGCCATCTTTTTGCTGGTGCTGGCAGGTCTCTCCAACCACTCAGGACCCCACCAGCAGTCCGAGATGCTAGGGTGTGGAAATTTAACTGCTCCACCTAGCCTTGTCGATGGTCTCCAAGTATGTCAGGGGCCTTTCTCCTTCCAGTTCTGCTCTGCGACTTCTTTCCATGGAGTCTCTTATAGTTTCAGGTACCCTTCCTTCCAACCCTCATCCAATCTATTTGTATGCCTTTTTTTTTTTTCACTTTCTTCTAAAATCTATCTTTCTTGCAGAGACACTCTGGCTGGCGGTTTTGCTCATCTGCTGTCTTGTCAGTCTCCCCGGTGGTTAGGATTTTAACAAATGAATTTGAGGGGGACCCAAACATTCAAACTATAGTATTATGATATATTACACCTTCATGAAGCATAAGTTCCATAATAGTGTGACATTCATTGCTTTAAGCCATCATAGATGTCTCAAAGACATTCAGAAAAATATTTCATTTTACATTTGTCTGCATATGTATTATCTCCATTACTCATCATTCCTTCATAGTGATTTAAATTTCTAGCTGGTGTCAATTATCTTCAAACCAATGAAATTTATTGAATAGTTATTATATAGCATATCTACTTGTAACAAATCTCCTTGTTTATTGTTTATGTGAATGTCTTTATTTGACTTCATATGTGAAGTGTATTTACATTGAATGTGGAATTTTCCATTGAAAGTGTTTAATTTGCTATTGGTTTTCACCACTTTAGAGACTTCATAGTGTAGTTCCTGATAAAAAGTCAGACATCATTCATACTGTTTTTTACTTGTATATAACAATGTGTTACATTTGCTAGATGCTTTCAATATTTTCTCTTTATCTTTTGTTTTTACTATGATATGTATAAATACAATTTTATTTGGATTTGATATGTTTATTGTTAACAGAACAACTTTTATCCTCAAATTTATGTTTTTTATTAAAGTTGCAAAATTTCAGTGATTATTTCATCAAATATATTTTTCTATTGTACTAATTATCTTCTCTCCTTCTCCTAGATTGCTTACTATTTCTCTACACATCCCATAAATTCTAATCATTTAATATCTCCCTCAATATTCCTAAAATTTAATTATTTCTATTGGTCTGACTTTAAGTTCACTAATATGTTCTTCTACTATCTCTAATATGCTATTGAGCTTTTCAACAATTTTTCATTTCAGCTACTTAACTTTTAATTTCAAAAAGTTTTATTTGATTCTTTTCTTTATAATATCTAGACATATCTGACTCTTAAGTATGGCCTTTCTGGGGTATTACCTGATTGTCTGGGTCTTCAGTGAAGTCTTAAGTATATGTCAATTGGCATGTTCATAATTTTGAGAACGTTTAATTCTGGGACTTTCATCCATTTCAGTGCTCCTTAAAATTGCTCTCAGCCAGGACTTGGTTCTCATCTTGTATATGAAAAGCTTACTATTTTTGCAAAAGCTTAAAGAGTCCTCCATAAAGGTTTCTGGAATTTCCTCTTCCATCCTCTGTAGTGGCCTGAACCACCAACTCTAGGAACTCTGAAATCGGATTTCTGTCTCCCCAACTCAGTAAAATGTTGGTTTACAAGGTTCCCTAAGGCGGAAGGCTATGGTGGCTATAGGTCTTACTCATGGGTTTCTCCCCCATGAGTAATCATAATCCTGAATTGCCTGTTGTCTAATATGTTAAAAAGAGTTGCTGAAAGGTCATATGTCTCCATGTCATCACTCCAGAACTCATTTCTGGTTCCTTATTTAGTTCATTTGTTGAAGTCATGTATTCCTGGATGTTCTTGATGCTTGTGAATATTCATTGATGTCTGAGCATTGAGGAGCTAGATATTTATTTTAATCTTAACAGTCTGGGCTTGTTTGAACTTGTCCTTGAGAAACTTTTACAGATATACAAAGAGAACTGAGTTCAAGTCTTTGGGTACTACAGCTGTTTCAGCACTGGGGGCATCCCGAGTCCAGTAGTTCTGTGACTCTTGCAGACTCCTGGTGATACTGCCTTGGTGGACTTGGGTAAGATGAGAGAGAATTCCCTGGATTACCAGGCAAAGTCTCTCTCCCACTTCTCTCACTTGCTATATATGTTATTCAATGTGATAGTTGTTTACAGTACGGGGTATTCCAGAAGCTGAATCTAAGAGTCCTTTTTATCATTTTGAATTTCACATCAAAACAAAAGGAATGTAAGATGTTGGAGGGTAAAAGAAAAAATCATGCACTTTATATGGCTTTTAAAAAGCAGTTTTGAATGAACTGTTTAGAGGAAAATTTCCCAATTCTCAGTTCTTTCAAGAGGCAACTATCAATTTATTGTTTAGGTCCTCCAAATAGTACAAGATTGTGACAATTTCTTCACTAGATTTGATATATTGAATATTTAAAAGCTCAGATTATTCTGAGGATCACAGAATGGTCTCCTAATCAAGGAAGAGAAGTTGTCCAGGAAGTGAGCAAGTTGATCTCGTAATCTAGACAGAAACACTATCAACCTCTCAAACAACATGATTCATTATGTAGAAAAGGTCAACCAGCACAGTACTTTATTTGTTTCAAACCATTCAAATGACTGCGAGTGTATACACAGGTGCAAACCATCAAATGTTGTAACAAAAACCTGTCATTCATTTGATTCCATTGTGTTCAATAAGCATGTATAATGTTTGTAAGAGATCATGTTAATTGTTGTCACATTGACTTTCTGATGCCTTTGTATTAAAAAAAAAGCCCTCTTACACTTACATATGAAAATTAGGTAATTTGATGTGCATTTGAATAGATGAGCAGCTAACTACCTATTTCTTCCTGCAGTTATTGAATTGGGACATGAAGTTATTTTTATTTTATTATGTAAGTAGTAGTTATAATTCTCTGGAATAAATCTGGAAGATTTCATTTGACTCAGTGGCTCTGAATTTTTATTGTGCCCTTGACTACTGCAGACTAAATTTCAAATCCTTGCTCTTTCAAAATGTTTAATTTCTGATTGTTAAAAGCATGAACTTCACCATGGACTAAACTCAATTCATCAGAGTTATAGGTCATAAGATTAAGAGCAAGCTACCCAAAATATGGTGCTTTGGCATATTGAATTTTTTAAGCTGAAGGAATTTTCTAAACAGCAGGATGGACTCCCTGACCTCACCCTGACCTTTTCCTCTAAGGCACATCATAATAGCCTTATGTGAGCGGTATCTTCTGTATACATGGAGGATAGGAGCATTCTTATCTCCAAAGATGGAGGGATGCCAGGAGGAATCTGTAATAACTTTGTTAAACTAGTCTTTATCATCCCAGAGACTTGTCCACAATTAACTACCCTAGCCCAGCCCCTTTGTCTTGTCATATTTCATAATCTACTATTTTCTGTCCAACTCAGTATATAATTGCTTCTTTTGGCCTTTATATCTTTATGTCATGTAAAATGTACAATAAATAATTGTATATGTTTTTCTCCTATTAATATGCCATATACCAGCTTAGTTCTTAGGCCCAACTGAGATCCTACATAAGTAAAATCTCCAAATATCAGTGCAGGCTTGGGAAAATTCAGCCTAGGCTTCAAAGGGTCTTAATTTCAAGAAGATTGTGGTTTAACCTTATAGAGGTAAGGGTGAGAATCAAGCTAAGTAAAACCACTTGCATGCTATACTGATTTTACATGTGTGGCAACAGCTAGGTTGTAGGGTAAAGTCTAGCCTGTATTGTTCAACATGATAACTACTAAACTCACATTGCTGCTGAACATTTGAAATGTGGTACCGAATTGAGATATGGTATTAGTGTAAACTCCACACTGGATTTCAAATACTGAAGATGGAAAAAGAAGATTGACTACATCAATGATTCAACTCTCATCAAGGTTATTTACATCCTTTGAGTAATGATGCAGCCTTTCTGCCAGTAGGACATTGAAAACATGAATTTCTGGTTCCAGAGTCCTGATTAATTTGCCTATCTTAATCCTTCCATTTCTTGAATTTATTCTGCAGCAGTTTGGGTTGTCACACTAATAACAAAACATGGAGATGTGTTTGCGTGTGTGTGTGTGTGTGTGTGTGTGTGTGTGTCTGTGTGTGTATTGATCACTGGGATGGAAGAAAAGACATTCTGGGAATAATTTTTGATTTTATAAAACTGAAAATGCTCTTCTAAGAAGTTTTCATTTATTGTCAGTGGCATTTAAGTGAATAAAATAAATAAAACATAAATAAATGGATTATTGAATAAGTCAGGTAGACATTAATGCTATTTTATTGTTTTGTTGCCTTCATCAGTCCAATCCTCAAATTAAAGCTTATTCATTGAATATTTTTCTCCATTTAGTACCTCATTGGCACTAGACTTACTGATATTAGTAATTCTGATGTCTTGGAACAAAAATAGTACATGTTACTGTGTACTTGGAGTATTATTGGTAAAGAAGTTACAGTGATGAAACATGTCTCTATATGAACTTTCAGACCAAGGTCTAAGACAGTTAATTCAAAAGCGAAATTAGTCAAAGTACTACTATTATAAATTGTGAATATCTTCAAAGTCTCTTGTATTAAAACAAATAATGTCATCTCTGATTGTCCCTCAATATTGAATCTAAATTTCAAAATTAAAGTTGTGCCTATATCAATTTAAAGTGATGAGGTAATGTTAGTTAACATGTATAAAGTTGACTTTCAATGTTAATATCCTACTGATGGATCCCACCCCATCTTAAGGGACGTAAGTGATAACCTGTATTGGCATGAATACTGGAGTATGGGCAAAGTATCACAACTGAACATGAGAAATATAAACACCAGTATTTCTGAGTGATAATCTATTTTTTAAAAGCATGCCCAGATACCACCCCAGGGTATCCTTGTAATCATACAAGAAATATCTCCTAGGACAAAATTAAGGTTTTAAAATCACAAACTCTATTGTACTGATAAAAAGGACATATTTAATATTTATTTTCAGCCTCATTTTAACCCTATTATTGGACAATATTCTAAGTATTGTCAGGCAATGATTTCCTTAGATATAGTAGGAGTTTTGACAATAATTATCTTATAATACATTCATGTACAGATATATTCTTATATTAATTAAAATTCTATAAAATTATCTTCCTTCAGAACTCTTTAATCTGAGAAGCATTGTGGGGTGATGGAAAAATATATAGGCTATGAATCCTAATTTTATCTCTAAAATTAAACTATCCCTGTGACTTTGGAAAAGTCACTTAACATCAATGAACAACATTTGCTTTATCCATAAAAATAAAGGTGAATTTTGAACTAGACCACTGATTATTAAACTTTCTTTTTTCTATTAATTTTTTCTTTATGTTGCTTTTTTAGTTGTTAAACACCAGAATTCTTCACTCAAATAAAATCACAAAAGAAAGGCCAATAACCCCTAGAGTTTCACAGAGAAGACTGTGAACAGAATTGATCTCTAACCTAGATGATCTGTTGGGAATTGGTCAGTTCTAAATATCTACATAATTTTTTCTTTGAAAATTTAAATTTTAATTACATCCGAGGAAGGTAAGCTCCAAAATAGTTTTTTTTTTTTAATTCATTGGTGAAAATACAACATTTAGAATATCCAATCCAGATATCTACATTCTCTGATAAGATGAAAACCTTATTGCATTGGCAAATTTGAATGTATAATGATACCCAAACTCTGGCTTGATAATTATTTTCCTTTCTTCATTTGCCTAACACTTTCTCTCCCTTCTCTTGCCCCTTTTAAATGTAAGCATATTTTCATAAATGGGTGATTTAAAGTTGGAATATTAATTTATTTTCATGGTGCATGTTAAAGATGTTTTGAAAAAATGCACAATACAGTGTACTGCACATCATTATAAAAATAAGGATTGTTATTCAGTGATTAGCATTTTTACCATCTGATATCAATAAACAGACAAAATAATCTATGGTAAATTTAGTGAAGCATTAGGAGTAAGAAAATTACATCACTAATTTTGACACTTCTGCTAACTTTAAAGACGCTAGAAAGTTCAGGCAATATGCCACTTAACCAGCAGCATAATAAAATATTTTGTCACAAAACTATTTAAGTCACCTGTTAGAGACCTATTTAATGACACTCTGTTTACCTACTCACAACCATTATAAATCTCTGCATCCAATGAATAAATTGCTTCATGTCCATGTAATTATCACTCTTCTTTTTTTTTTTTTTTTGGGAATTGATGGAAATGCTGCTTTAATGAAATACATTCCTCGCAACTTTGCACAGCACATTGGGCTATGTATTTTTAACAAGGGACAACACATTGAGTGTATCATGTCATGTCATTGAACACATCATGTCTTTTTTATATTACTCATTTATCTTGTAAAATTACCGATGTTTCCAGACTTTATGGCCATCCTATACAATCCAGGAATTAAGAGGTAATAATACCTTGATCTCAAAGGAATAATTGTTTTTTTTTTTTTTTTTTTTAATTCAGCTCATCATGGGGGTACATAAGTTCAGGTCATATACATTGTCCATATCCCGCCCATCACCCCGAGTCAGAGTCCCAAGCGTGTCCATTCTCATTCTCCAGACAGTGCACCTGGCACTCATCATGTAGTCTTAATTGTCCTGTATTATTTTCCCTGAAGGAGGGATAGATGTTTTTTTAATTTTTTTGTTCCGTCATGAAGCAGTATCTATGATAACATTTATTGTCATTACAATTCATTAAGACATATCATCATAGTTTCTCATTAGGGCATATAATTGTACTTTCCTATTACACATGTTATCCAATACTGTTATCCATGATTTGTGAATGTGTCTTATACTCTCAATTATACTTTTAGCTTTCTATTTTTGTCCATTCCACAATGCTGGCAATATAATAGGTACTCAATATTCCATAAAATACTGAATAATTCTTCAATTTCCTTTTCTCTTCTAATCTCAAATATCCTGGTCACTACATCCGCATCCAGGAAAAAAAAAATCACATAATCTTCCAAACTAAGAAAAGAATAAAATATGAGAAATGGCTCAGACTCTAGAAATAGGAAAGGAAAATAATCAAATGGGAGGGGAGGCAAGATGGCAGATGAGAAAAACCAACAGTCAGAGTGTCTCTGCAAGAAAGATAGATTTTAGATGAAAGTGAAAAAAGACAAAAAGGCAGACAAACATAGATTGCATAAAGATTGGAAAGAAGCACGCCTGAAACTACAGGAGACTCCACGGGAAGAAGTTAAGGAGCAGAACTGGAAGGAGAAAGGCATCAACAGGGTCTAAATCTCAAAAGGCTTGGAGACCAGCTACAAGGGTATGTGGAGCAGTTAAATTTCCCCTCCCTTGCATCTCAGACTGCTGCTGGGATCCTGAGCTGCTGGAGAGACCTGCTAACTAACATCAGCCCAGAGATGGCTGCCGGCCAGTGAGCAGTGAGCCTCTTGTGGACAGGGCACCAGGCTCTCAGCTCCCTTGGGGCACCTCCTGTCCCACAGTCCAGAGCAGATTTGCAGGGGCCATATTGTTTCATTCTCCTCTTCCCCTACCCTACCCATGGCTGCCAAGAAAAACAATTTAGCCACCACCAGGAGGCATCCACAGGAAATGGGACCTTTCCTTTGGGGGCCCTACAGAGGACTGAGGGGTACTCTGACTATGAGCCCCTACCCTCTGGCCCTCCCAGGTGCTGCTTGCCTGGTGACTGCAGAAGACCAGGGCAAATCCCGAGGCAGAAAGACATTGATCCACCTTATACACCCCCTGAGTGACTTGAGACCAGCACTCCTCTCCGTGGCAGGGTCAGAGATTGATCTCTAGGGCATGGGGAACAGGCTTGCAGGCCAGATTCCATACACCCGGGTCTTGACCTCATTGCCCAGGGGCACAGAAGGGATATTTGTGAACTAGTCTACCGAGGTGTGTGTGCCTTCAGGGGCAGAACAGAATGGATCCTAGCCAAGGAAACTATCAAGAGAGAAAATAGGCAACCTACAAAATGGGAGAAAATATTCAGATGCTACTACACATCCGATAAAGGGCTGATAACTAGAATCTATACAGAATTCAGGAAAATCAGGAAGAAAAAAATCAAACCATCCTATCAAAAAGTGGACAAAGCAAAACAACAAATGTTGGCATGGATGCGGAGAGATAAGAACACTCATACACTGCTGGTGGGATTGCAAACTAGTGCAACATCTGTGGAAAGCAATATGGAGATACCTTAAAGAGATACAAGTAGATCTACCATTTGATACAGCAATCCCGTTACTGGACATCTACCCAAAAGAACGAAAGACATTCTATTAAAAGAGACATCTGCACTCGAATATTTATAGAAGCACAATTCACAATTGCAAAGATGTGGAAACAACCCAAGTGCCCATCAATACAGGAGTGGATTAATAAAATGTGGTATATGTATGCCATGGAGTACTATTCAGCTATAAGAAACAATGGTGATACTGCACCACTTCTATTTTCCTGGATAGAGCTGGAACCCATTCTATTAAGTGCAGTATCCCAAGATGGAAGAATAAGCACCACATGTACTCACCATCAAATTAGTTTCACTGATCAACACCTAAGTGCAAATATAGGAATAACATTTATGGGGTTTCAGGCAGATGGGAGAGGGGAGGAGGGGATGGGTGTATACATACATAATGAGTATGATGCACACCGTCTGGGGGATGGACATGCTTGAAGCTCTGACTCGGGGGGGGGCAGGGGGGCAAGAGTAATATACGTAACCTAAACTTCTGTACCCTCATAATATGAAAAAGTAAAAAGAAATTGGCAAAGGACATGAACAGAAACTTTTCAAAAGAAGACAAATGCCCAACAAATATATGAAAAAATGCTCAACATCTCTATTCATCATGGAAATGCAAATCAAACCCATTCTACTAAGTGAAGTATCCCAAGAGTGGAAAAATAAGCACCACATGTATTCACCATCAAAGTGGTTTCACTGATCACCACCTAAGAGCACATTTAGGAATAACATTGATCGGGTGTTGGGCAGGTGTGGGTGAGGGAGGGGATAGGTGTATACATACATAATGAGTGCGATGAGCACTGTATAGCGGATGGACACATTTGAAGCTCTGACTTGGGGTGGGGAGGAGGCAAGGGCAATATATGTAACTTAAACTTTTGTACCTTCACAATATGCTGAAATAAGAATAAAATAAAAAAAAAGAAACCACAATGAGATACCACTTAACTCCAGTGAGAATGGCTTTTATCAAAAAGTCCCGAAACAACAAATGCTGGCATTGATGCACAGAGATAGGAACACTCCTACACTGCTGCTGAGACTGCAAACTAGTACAGCCTCTATGGAAAGTAGTGTTGAGATACCTCAAAAACTAAAAGTTAACATTTGATCCGACAATCCCACTACTGAGTATTTACCCAAAGGAAAAAAAAAAAGAGATTCTATAAAAATGATATCTGCACTTGAATGTTTATAGCAGCATAATTCATAATTGAAAAGATGTGGGAACAACACAAGTGCCCATGAATACATTAGTGGGTTTATAAAGTGTGGTATATGTATGCCATGGAGTACTAGTCAGCCATAAAAAATTGGCAAACTAATACCTCTCGTATTAACCTAGATGGAGTTGGAGACCATTCTTCTAAGTGAAATATCACTTGAATGGGAAAACAAACACCATATGTACTCACCATTAAATTGGAACTAATCCATCAACATTTCTGTTCATATATGGAAATCACATTCATCAGAATCAAGCAGAAGGGAGGCCTGATGAGGGTATGGGTATATTTACACCTAACAGGTACAGTGCACACTATCTGGGGGGATGGGCACACTTATAATTTTGACTGAAAGGGTACAAAATCAATTTATGTAACCAAAACCCTTGTACACCTGTAATATTCTGAAATTTAAAGAAAAGAAAAAAATGTTTTATCTCTGAGGAAAAAATTATTTTCTCACCTATATTTTTTCTAAAATTTGAGCAATTTTAAGACATTTGGATTAATCATGTTTTAAAATTTAGAGACATTTTTCCCATGGAAAAATTATATAACCTCATAAAATTGTCCATAGTATTCCACTTCCAAGGCCAGCACAAGCAAAGTAACCCATTTGTTATGCTTTCCCCCCAAAATGTGCATATTTGTACATTTGTTGGTTTCCTTTTTTGTTTTACATGTCCTTTTTCTTTTTTCTTAATTGACTATCTCATTCCCAGGAGAAGATCTTATTGTCAATGTGTGGAGCACCACAGTATCTGTGCAAACTGAATTACAAGTGTACTTAGGTAATTACATTATCACAATTAATAGGAGAGATTTCAGACTTTAAAATAAATTCAATAAAAAACTCTCATGATTCTATATCTAATTTCTAGCTAGATTTCTTTAATATGTTAATAATATACTAGCAAAGTTTGTATATCTTATTTTCATTGAATGCAAATGTGAGATTCATTAATTTAGAAATGGAGAGAACAGAATCTATACCCACCACTTAGTATCTTTAGCTCTTCTCCAAGGAAATTAACTTCTCTGAACTACCTTTATTTTTAGATTTTCATTTTAGAATTTGAAGTTTTTTTGAGAATTAATGAAAATCTATGTAAAGAAGTTAGCATAATACCTGGCACAAAATAGATGTACAAAGAATGGTAGTTATCATTAATTTGTGTTTGCTGAGAAACTGTTCATATTTTGTGGGGCTGGCTCTTTCATATGACTTATCTTATTTTAATCTTTACAAAACACTCTGAGGTAGGAAAGATTATTTTGTAGCTTAAAAATTGAAGTTCAGGCCGGGCACGGTGGCTCACGCCTGTAATCCTAGCCC
>MPIZ01001313.1:388739-402373 GCA_003258685.1 Prolemur simus | reverse complement strand
AAAAAAAAAAAAAAAAGGAAGGAAGGAAAGAAAGAAAAATTAACCAGGTGCGGTGGCATGTGCCTGTAGTCCCAGCTAATCAGGAGGCTAGGGCAGGAGGATTGCTGGAGCCCAGGAGTTTGAGATTATAGTGAGCTATAATGATGCCATTGCACTCCAGCCTGAACAACAGAGAGAAACCTTGTCTAAAGTAAAATAAAGAGCTTGAATTTGTAATTTTTGCCCAGATTATTCAAACTTTTCCCACAGGTTAACTCAATGAATATGCACAACATGTTTTTGGTGTTATCTACTATCCTGATAGAGAAAAAGCAGTTTAGCACATTTAATCCTCTAAGTTACACAGCAAATAATTGGTAAATTAGGACTAAAGTCTTACATGTTACTCCTACACTAATTGTCCTACCATTACCTGAGTTTTTCTAGGAAAAATGCAATGAAGAATACACAGGAAATAGTAGGGTGGTAGATTTTTGAGGGAAAAAACAGCTTTCAAAATCAATTAGATAGCTCGAGTAAAAAAGTCAGAAAAAAACCCTCCCTCTAGCTACAATTATTAGATGCTGTTTAAACCATAATACTTGGAAACATATACTCTGCAAATATAATTATAGTCATAATTATTATTATTTTTATTTCAGAATATCATGGGGGTACTAATTTTTTATTTATTTATTTTAGGTTATCATCATGGGGGGATAAAAGTTCAGGCCATATACACTGCCCATGTCACGCCCATCCCCCCGAGTCAGAACTTCAAGCGTGTCCATTCTCCAGACAGTGCGCATTGCACTCATCATGTAGTTATACCCCCATCCCCTCCCCCACCCCCATCCCCCCGAGTCAGAACATTCAAGCGTGAACATTCCCCAGACGGTGCGCAACGCACTCATCATATAGTTATACACCCATCCCCTCTCCCCACCCACCATCTCAGTCCGATACCCAATTGGTGTTATTCCCAAATGTGCACTTAGGTGATGATCAGGGAAACCAATTTGCTGGTGAGTACATGTGGTGCTTGTTTTTCCATTCTTGGGATACTTGACTTAATAGAATGGGTTCCAACTCTATCCAGGAGAACAAAAGGGACTCCATATCACCTTTATTTCTTATAGCTGAGTAATACTCCATGGTGTACATATATCACAATTTACCAATCCACTCATGAATTGATGGGCATCTGGGTTGTTTCCACATCTTTGCAATTGTGAATTGTGCTGCTATAAACATTTGGGTACAGGTGTCTTTTTTTATAGAATGACTTTTGTTCCTCTGGGTAGATGCCCAGTAATGGGATTGCTGGATTGAATGGTAGCTCTACTTGAATCTGTTTAAGGTATCTCCATAATGCTTTTCACAGGAGTTGCACTAGTTTGCAGACCCACCAGCAGTGTGAGTGTTCCTGTCTCTCCACATCCATGCCAACATGTGTTGTTTTAGGACTTTTTGATAAAGGCCATTCTCACTGGAGTTAAATGATATCTCACTGGGTTTTGATTTGCATTTCCCTGATGATTAGGGATGCTGAGCATTTTTTCATATGTTTGTTAGCCATTCTTATATCTTCTTTTGAAAAATTTCTATTCATGTCATTTGCCCACTTTTTGATAGGGTTGTTTGATTTTATTCTTACTGATTTTCCTGAGTTCTAAATAGATTCTTGTTATCAGTCCTTTATCTAATGTGTAGCATGGGAAGATTTTTTTCCTATACTGTAGGTTGTCTGTTTATTCTTGTGACTGTTTCTTGGGCTGTGCAGAAGATTTTTAATTTAATCAGGTCCCATTCATTTATTTTTGTTATTGCTGTGATTGACTTAGGGGTTTTCTTCATAAATTATTTGCCTAGGCCAATGTCTGTAAGAGTCTTTCCTACATTCTCTTCTAGAATTCTAAGTTTCCCACCTAAGGTTTAAGTCTGTTATCCACCGTGACTTGATTTTTGTGAGAGGTGAAAGCTGTGGGTCCTGCTTCAGTCTTCTACATGCGGCTATCCAATTTTCCCAACACCATTTATTGAATAAGGTTTCTTGACCCCAGAGTATGTCTTTGTCTACTTTGTCAAAGATTAGATGGCTATATGAGGATGGTTCTATATTTGGATTTTCTGTTCTGTTCCACTGGTCTGTATCCCTGCACTTGTGCCAATACCAAGCAGTTTTAAGAACCACAGCCTTGTAGTATAGTATGAAGTCTGGCAAATTAATACCTCCCATTTTGTTTTTATTGCTTAAGATTGATTTTGCTATATGGGATCTTTTCTGATTCCATGCAAAGTGTATAAGTGGGCTTCATCCAGAGATGCAGGGATGGTTTAACATATGCAAATCTATAAATGTAATTAACCACATAAATAGAAGCAAAAATAAAGACCATATGATCCTCTCAATAGATGCAGAAAAACAATTTGACAAAATTCAACACTCTTTTATGATAAGAATGCTTAACAAAATAGGCATAGATAGGGCCTACCTAAAAATGATACAAGCCATATATGACAAACCCACAGCCAACATCATACTGAATGGGGAAAAATTGAAAGCATTCCCACTCAGAACTGGAACCAGACAAGGCTGCCCACTGTCCCCACTACTTTTCAACATAGTATTGGAAGTCCTTGCGAAAGCTATCAGCCAAGAGAGCAGAATCAAGGGAGTTCAAATAGGGAAAGAAGAGATCAAACTCTCACTCTTTGCTGATGATATGATGTTATATCTGGAAAACCCCAAGGATTCAACCAAGAGACTCCTGGAATTGATCAATGAATTCAGTAAAGTCTCAGGTTACAAAATCAATACACACGAATCAGAGGCATTCATATATGCCAGTAACACTCAAACGGAGAACCAAATTAAGGACTCAATACCCTTCAAAATAGCAACAAAGAAAATAAATTACCTAGGAATATATTTATTTAATAAATAGTTAAAGGACCTCTATAGGGAGAAGTATGAAACACTGAGGAAGGAAATTGCAGAGCATGTAAATAGTTGGAAAACCATTCCATGCTCATGGATCGGAAGAATCAACATTGTTAAAATGTCTATACTACCCAAAGTGATCTACAGATTCAATGCAATCCCTATGAAATTACGACATCATTTTTCACTTATATAGAAAAAATAATTATGCACTTTGTATGGGGGTACTAATTTTTGATATGCTTTGCTTTTGTGCAGTTTGAGTCAAAGTTATAATTTTCCCGTCATATTATTATTAATAAAATATTTTCAATGCAGAATATAAAATAATATCATGTGGGTATGTTGTAAATTAGTCCTTTAATATTACTTGACTGATATGGTGGGATTTAGTAAAAGTACAAATGAAACACGTGGAAGTGAAATTGGATAGCTAGGCTGAGGCTAAAGAAGAAAAGATCTTTATTCTGTTATAAGCATTATTGGAAAGTTAAATGTTCTCATCCAAACACACACATTTCTATTTTATATTTCAATGACTCTCACCAGTACTATAGAAGCTGTATTTAGGTAAATTATCCATCTTGATCTTTAGGTGTGCTTAGTTCAATTTCTGCCTGCACTGCACTGTCAGGTTAGGTAACAATACAGCCTATTCATGTTGCCTCAATATCTAAGCAGAAATATGGGATTCTATTTTGACATAAAAATTCTAATACTTCCCAATGTAAGTCTAATTTCTGCATGATCAATTATTTCAAATTAGTGTCAGATAATTGCTTTGTCAAAATCCCCCTCACACACATCTACTGTCAATCTTTACAGCTCATTGAGCTATTTCAAATTACATTTGGTTCACTCAACCAAAAAAGGGATTAATTAAAGTTGTTATTGTTTCTTTATCATAAGCTGTTGTTTGCCTTTCAAATGGTATTAAGATAAAAAAATTTGAAGATTTTTAGTAAAAATCTCAAAGAGGAAATAGCTTTGAAATTCTCTTATTTGTGAGATTTAAATACAAGTACTCATATGAGGTTATTTTTCATTATTCATACCAGGTTTTAATGTCAAAAAATTAAATACCACCTATTTTTAAATAACATATTTTGTATCTTTTTAAAGATATAATTCATATACAGTAAAATTCACCCCTTTAAAGTGTACAATTCAATGTTTTCTACTTTATTCTAAAGATCATGCAATTATTGCCAATATCTAATTTCAAAACAGGTATTTATTTAAACATGTAAATACCTTACAATAAACACATGTGAAATTTAAGCACAGTTTACATGTCATTGTAATATTATCTTCTAGTTCTTTCCACATAATGTTATTCAGTAACCTATTGAAATCTGAAGAAAATTTTATAATGAGAATCAAAGAATGAGTCATGATTCACTACTTTTTGGAGTTGTCACACTGGTAAATGTAGGCCTGTCTTAGATAATCATCAAATCTTGACTGAACTTTGTAGCCTATATAAGCAAATATGTATTTGTTAGTGCTGAGGATGAATAAAATTTCAACAGATTCCCACGTGATCTTACGATAAAGTCCAAACTTCTTAATCTTGCTCACAAGGTCCTGTTTTGCTTTCTCTATTTCTCAGCACTCCCAACTCTGTTTTTAAAACATACTGAACATCATTCAGTACCCTAAATATATCATTTAATATGGCCTTTGTTTTATTGTTTTTTTATTTTATATTGTCGTTGATTTTTTTGTTTTCTTTCCTCAGTTGAATAGAAACATGCTGATTGTACTCCTCAGTTCAATGTACACTATTTACCTATAGATAGTCCCTTTTATTTGTTTATTTATTACTATACTCCCCTTGTTTAATTGTTCACCTCATTTCCAAACCCTCCTCAATCTTTTGTATTTAATGTATGTCCAAGAATGGCATACAATGCCAACTCCTTACCCAATATCTTTTCTTCACTTCCTGATTAGTAACAGATTCTTTTTCTGTTCTAGGTAGCAATGTGCTGAGTTGAAGTAGTCACCTCACCATTCTCTCTTATTTTGCATAGGGTCTATGTGACTTACTTTTGGCCAAAGAAATATAAGTGCATTCTACTAGGAGGAGATTCCAGGAAAACATTATTTTTCAACTTGAAATATAAAAACTCAGCTAGTATGCTTATTGCCTTACACCTATCTCATATTTTTTTCTTCCTGGAATGCTGATGCAATGTCTGAAGGTAAAAGCAGCTATCTTTCCATAATGTAGATGCAAAGCCACATACCTATGAGAATGGAACAGGAAGCTAGAGGAGCAATTGCACCACCTGGAGATTTCTTACCTCTAATTACAGTCATTGTAGTAGAATAAGCCACTGTCAGTGCATTTATGGAATCCTGACCTATACATATTTCAATGTACGTTTGATGTAATTGCAATTACCCACACATATATATATGTATATATATACACACATATACATATATGTATCAGTATTTCATATATATCACATTTTGCTTAAGTTTTTAAACTATAGTAACCTAGATTGCATACAACTTTTTCTACATCAAACAATACTATAAGGAAAACTTTGTGAGTGTACTGCGTGAGTGTTTCTTTTGGTTATATACCAAAGAAAGGAATTGCTGTGATATAATATGTACATAAAATTGATTTAACTAAATGCAATCAGATTATGGTCAAAACTGGCTGCACAAGTTTATGGTTCTATCAACAGGGAACAAAAATTTGTGTTTCCCATGTTATTATCAGTATTTGGTATTATTTGACTATAACTTTTCTAAGAATAATAGGTGCAAACAAGTATCCCATTTTTTGTTTGCATTTACATTTCTCAGATATCTAGTGATGTAGATCATGTTTTCATATATTTACCGGCCATTTGATTATCACTTTCTGAAACTTGCCTGCTGTTATCCTTTGTTCAGTTTTTTACTATTTTCTGTATTCATTGTGATTTGCACAAGATCTTTATATAAGCAAGATAAATTAATTATTCTTGTTATAAATATTGCAAATATCATGTCTCAGTACATTACAAGTTGGCTAAGTATGCTGATTGAGAAAAATTATTTTATTTTAATGTAGTCATATCCATTATTTTTTCTTACTAAATTGAGAAAAGAAGTTTTCATTAAATATCACATGCATCTTTCATTAGGTTCTACATATTTTATAGTTTTTGTTGCTATTATACATTCTAGAATATTTTCTATCATATTTCCTAAATCATTCCTAAAGATAAAAAAGGACAGTCTTTTATTTTGTGTAGGGATCTGGTATATAAACACTAGACTCTTTTATTAATTCATAACTTAAGATTGATTCTTACACTTGGATTCTCCATGCATATAATTTCAATATTTGCAAATAATGCCAAGTTTATGTCTTCTCTTCTGAAATATACACTGTATTTTTTCTTGTTGTATTGCTTTGTTCAGGATCTCCAATAATATGTTAAACAGTAGCAGTGACTATTTGCCAATTTTTCTTAGTTATGATTTTAAAAGGAATTCTTCTAAACTTTGTCCATTATGTGTTTCTCTTATAGGTTTCTGCTAAACCATTATTATGTTAAGGAGTTTCTACTCTACCAATACTCCCAATGACAAACACACAAAAGATACTTCACCTAAATAACTTAGTATTTAGGACTTGGCTAGTCATCATTTCTTCTAGGAAGCCTTCCCTGACCCCTCTAGTCAGAGTCAGGTGCCTAATCTCTGTGTTCTAAGCACCTAGTCATCCCTCTTGATATCAGTTATAATCCCACTTGTAATTGTTCATTTCTCTGGCATCCACCACTAGAATATAAGAATTCATAACAGATAAATAACAAAAATACACCAGCTGTTAATAGATTACTAAACTTGTACTTCAATATATATAGAACTACATTATATGCATTTATTTTTCAGAAGAGTATATCGCCTCCAGATATTTCAGTCATCAATTTCAATGGTAAACAGAATACTTTACTATTCATGCTAATAATCTCTAAGAAAAAATGTTTTATTAAAAGAAGACATGGTTGCTATTTCACAATTTTCATATGCCTAATTGTTGCTTCAATATTATGTTCAAAATTACTGTTATCACCACTGGAAAAATATATATCCTAGTAGAGCAATTATATATTGATGTGCTTGATTATCTTTAGGTGGACATTAAAAAGCATAGTGTCTGCAATGTGCTTTTTAAAACTGTTTATGCCAAAAGTGAGACCCTGTTTCTACTAAAAAAAAAAAAAAAAATAGCCAGTCAACTAAAAAGAAAAACAAAAAAGCCAGGGTGGCTCACACCTGTAGTCCAAGCTACGTGGGAGGCTGAGGCAGGAGGATCACTGGAGCCCTGGAGTTTGAGGTTTCTGTGAGCTAGGCTGATGCCATAGCACTCACTCTAGCCTGGGCAACAAAGTGAGACTTTGTCTCAAAAAAAATAAAAAACTGTTTATGCTGTTGTCTTGACCATCTGTTTTATAGAGTAGGTGCAATGTCTTTTATTAATAATTTAACAGCCTCTAGAGAAATGGACTGTATGACACAGTTTGGCCTTGCAATATATTTCTCTCCAAACTGAAATTCATAATATTGGTAAACATGTAGTAATATCTTCATTCTTTCTATTTGAATATAATGACTACATAGCATACATAAAATAACATATACTTTTAAGATTAAAGCGTTGCATGTTAGAATAAAAGCTGTTGTCCTAGCATATTCTGAAAGTATAAATCAAAAATCATGACACATTGTCAAACAGACTTGAGTAAATGCTCCTAATCTTTAGAGTCTAGAGTAATGAAAACTAAATCTCAGATGTTTTTAAAAAGTTTATTGAAACATTGTAACAAAAGTTTTCTTCTTATATCAGTTATAGATCTTCAAATAATTCAGACTACTTACCTCCATTTGAATAGAAATTAACTTTGTTATCTGCAAGGTATGTGGTTACACAACCCCGCATTTCCAGGAGCATATATCTCTCTATAGAAATTTTATAAAACAATTAAACACTTGGCAGATTTCCCCTTACCTTTAATTTCCTGATTCCTTTTGAACTTAAGTCCAGGGCATTTTGTATCTGTTTGCTTTGCTCTTCTTTTTCTAGTTTTTTGAGACAGGTTGTTAGGTTATTTGAAGTTTTTCTAATTTTTGGACTTATTGCTGTAAACTTTCCTCTTATGACTTTTACTGTATCCCTGAGGTTTTGATATGTTGTGTTTTCATTTTCATTTCTTTGGAGAAATTTTTAAATTTTTTTCTCAATCTCTTCAGTGACTGGTCATTTAGGAGCATATTGTTTAATTTCCATGTGTTTGTATATTTTCCAATATTTCTCTTGTCATTGTTTCCTAGTTTTATTCCATTGTGATCAGGGAAAACACTTGGTATGATTTCAATTTTCTTAAAATCTGGAGACTTGTTTCATGACCTGACATATAGTCTGTTCTGGAGAATGATCCATGATCTAAGGAGTAGGTGTATTCTGCAGCTGTTGCATGAAGTGTTCAGTAAATGTCTATTAGGTATATTTGGTCTATAGTGCAGATTAAATCCAATATTTCTTTGTTGATTTTCTGTCTCAATGATCTGTCCAAAATGAAAGTGGAGTGTTAAAGTCTGCAAGAATTATTGTATTGGGGTGTTTCTCTCTCTTTAGCTCTGATAATATTTGATTTACATATCAGGGTGCTCTAGTGTTCGGTGCATATATATTTAGAATTTTTATATCCTCTTGATGAATTTACTCCTTTATGATTATATAATGACATTCTTTGTCTTTTTTTTTACAGTTTTTGTGTTGAAATCTATATTCCCTGGTATAATTACAGCTACTTCTCCTCTTTTTTGGTTTAAAATTTTGCATGGAATATCTTTTTCCATTCTTTTGTTTTCAGTCTATGTGCACTTATAGGTGAAGTATATATATATATATACACACACACATATATATATATGTATATATATATATATGTATATATTTTTTTTTGAGACAGAGTCTCGCTCTGTTGCCTGGACTAGAGTGCTAGAGTGCCGTGGCGTCAAGCTCACAGCAACCTCAAACTCTTGGGCATCAGCAATACTTCTGCCTCAACCTTCCAAGTAGCTGGGACTATAGGCATGTGCTGCCATGCCTGGCTAATTTTTCTATGTATATATTTTTAGCTGTCCATATAATTTCTTTCTATTTTTAGTAGAGATGGGGTCTCACTCTTGCTCAGGCTGATCTCGAGATCCTGACCTTGAGCGATCCTCCCACCTCAGCCTCCCAGAGTGCTAGGATTACAGGCCTGAGCCACTGCACCTGGCCTGAAGTATATTTCTTGCAGACAACATATGGTTGGCTTTTTTTTTTTTAATCCAATCAGCCACTCTATGTATTTTGATTGGAAACTACAGTCCATTCACATTTAATGTTATTATTGATAGGTAAGGACTTACTATAACCATGTTGTTATTTGATTTCTGGTTGTTTTGTGGTCTTCTCTTTCTTTCCTACTTCTTTCCTGTCTTCCATTATTAAAAGTGATTTTCTCTGGCAGTCTTTTCTTTTCTTTTCTTTTCTTTCACTGCTTTTATTGTTCTTTTTTTTTCTTTTTTTATTTTATTTTATGTTTCAGCTTATTATGGTGGTACAAAAGTTCAGGTTATATATATTGCCCATGGCCCCCTATCCTCCTGAGTCTGAGCTTCAAGCGTGTCCATTCCCCAGACAGTGAGTATCACACTCATCATGTAGGTATACACCCATCCCCTCCCCCCATCCCCCACCTCTGTCCAATACCCAATGGGTGTTATTCCCAAATGTGCACTTAGGTGATGATCAGGGAAACCAATCTGCTGGTGAGTACATATGGTGCTTGCTTTTCCATTCTTGGGATACTTCACTTAGTAGAATGGGTTCCAACTCTCTCCAGGAGAACAAAAGAGATGCCATATCACCATTATTTCTTATAGCTGAGTAATACTCCATGGTATACATATACCACAGTTTACTAATCCACTCATTAATTGATGGGCATTTGGGTTGTTTCCACATCTTTGCAAGTGTGAATTGTGCTACTATAAACATTCGGGTACAGGTGTCTTTTTTAAAGAATGACTTTTGTTCCTTTGGATAAATGCCCAATAATGGGATTGCTGGATCAAATGGTAGGTCTACTTGAATCTGTTTAAGGTATGTACATATTGCTTTCCACAGGGGTTGCACTAGTTTGCAGTCCCACCAGCAGTGTATGAGTGTTCCTGTCTCTCTGCATCATGCAAACATGTATTGTTTTGGGACTTTTTGATAAAGTCCATTCTCACTGGAGTTAAGTGATATCTCATTGTGGTTTTCATTTGCATTCCCCTGATGATTAGAGATGTTGATCATTTATTCATGTTTCTTGGCCATGCTTCTATCTTCTTTCAAAAAATTTCTATTCATGTTCTTTGCCCACTTTTTGATTGTTTCAGTTTTTCTTGCTGATTTTCATGAGTTCTAAATAGATTCTAGTTGTCAGTCCTTTATTGGATGTGTAGCGTGTGAAAATTTTTTCCCATTCTGTAGGTTCTCTATTTGCTCTCATGACAGTTTCTTTGACTGTGCAAAAACTTTTTAGTTTAATCAGGTCCCATTTATTTATTTTTCTTGTTGCTGTGATTGCCTTTGGGGTCTTCTTCATAAATTCTATGCCTAGGCCAATGTAGATGCAAAAATTCACAATAATATCCTAGCAAATCGAATCCAAGTGCTTATCAATAAAATAATCCATCACGAACAAGTGGGCTTCATCCCAGAGATGCAGGGATGGTTTAACATAGGCAAATCTATCAATGTAATTCACCACATAAATAGAAGCAAAAATAAAGACCATATGATCCTCTCAATAGATGCAGAAAAACCATTTGACAAAATTCAACACCCTTTTATGATAAGAACACTTAACAAAATAGGCATAGACGGGACCTCCCTAAAAATGATACAAGCCATATATGACAAACCCACAGCCAACATCATACTGAATGGGGAAAAATTGAAAGCATTCCCACTTCAAACTGGATCCATACAAGGCTGCCCACTGTCCCCACTACTTTTCAACATAGTATTGGAAGTCCTTGCGAGAGCTATCAGGCAAGAGAGCAGAATCAAGGGAGTCCAAATAGGGAAAGAAGAGATCAAACTCTCACTCTTTCTTTGCTGATGATATGATGTTATATCTGGAAAACCCTAAGGATTCAACCAATAGACTCCTGGAATTGATCAATGAATTCAGTAAAGTCTCAGGTTACAAAATCAATACACACAAATCAGAGGCATTCATATATGCCAATAAGAGTCAAACGGAGAACCAAATTAAGGACTCAATACCCTTCAAAATAGCAACAAAGAAAATAAAATACCTAGGAATATATTTAACTAAGGAGGTAAAGGACCTCTATAGAGAGAAGTATGAAACACTGAGGAAGGAAGTCACAGAGCATGTAAACAGGTGGAAAATCATACCATGCTAGTGGATCAGAAGAATCAACACTGTTAAATGTCTATACTGCCCTAAGTGACTACAGACTCAATGCAATCCTTATTAAATGACCAACATCATTTTTCATAGATATAAAAAATAATAATTTTACACTTTGTATGGAACCAGAGAAGACCCCGCTTAGGAAAAGCAATTTTAAGCAATAAAAACAAAATGGGAAGTATTAATTTGCCAGACTTCAAACTATACTACAAGGCTGTGATTATTAAAACTGGTGGATATTGGCACAAGTGCGGGGACACAGACCAGTGGAACAGAACAGAAAATCCAAATATAAAACCGTCCTCCTATATCCATCTAATCTTTGACAAAGCAGGCAAAAATATACTTTGGGGAAAAGATTCCTTGTTCAATAGATGGTTCTGGGTCCATTCCCCAGACAGTGCGCATTGCACTCATCATGTAGGTACACACCCATTCCCTCCCCCCACCCCCACCTCTGTCCAATACACAATTGGTGTTATCCCCAAATGTGCACTTAGGTGATGATCAGGGAAACCAATTTGCTGGTGAGTACATGGACACGCTTGAAGTTCTGACTCAGGGGGATGGGGGTTAGGGGAGGGAATGGGTGTATACCTACCTGATGAGTGCTATGTGCATTGTCCGGGGAATGGACACTTTTGAAGCTCAGACTTGGGGGTATGGGGGTGCATGGGCAATATATATAACCTGAACTTTTGTACCCCCATAATAAGCTTCAATAAAAAACAAAAGAAAAGAAAAGAAAAAAGTAATCACTTTAAGGGCTTTGAATAACACTTGTTTTCCATTTACAAACTAATATAGCACTTTAAGTATTTCACATAGCATCCATAAATTCAATAATCTGTAAAAAAAAATAAATTGTGCTGGGAAAACTGGATAGCCACATGTAGAAGACTGAAACAGGACCAACAGCTTTCACCTCTCACAAAAATGAAATCATGGTGTATAGCAGACTTAAACCTTAGGTGTGAAACTATTAGAATTCTAGAAAAAAATGTTGGAAAGACTCTTACAGACATTGGCCTAGGCAAAGAATTTATGAAGAAGAACCCCAAGACAATCACAGCAACAACAAAAATAAATAAATGGGACCTGATTAAATTAAAAAGCTTCTGCACAGCCAAAGAAACAGTCACGAGAGTAAACAGACAACCTACAGCTTGGGAAAAAATTTTCACATGCTACACATCCGATAAAGAACTGATAACTAGAATCTATTTAGAACTCAGGAAAATCAGTAAGAAAAAATCGAATAACCTTGTCAAAAAGTGGGCAAAGGACATGAATAGAAATTTTTCTAAAGAAGATATAAGAATGGCTAACAAACATATGAAAAATATTTCAACATCTCTAATCACCAGGGAAATGCAAATCAAAACAACAATGAAATATCACTGAACTCCAGTTAGAATGGCCTTTATCAAAAAGTCCAAAAACATTACATATTGCCATGGATGCAGAGAGATAGGAACACTCATACACTGCTGGTAGGACTGTAAACTAGTACAGTCCCTGTGGAAAGCAATATGGAGATACCTTAAACAGATTCAAGTAGACCTACCATTCGATCCAGTAATCCCATTATGGGGTATCTACCCAGAAGAACAAAAGTCAGTCTGTAAAAAAGAAACCTGCACCCGAATGTTTATAGCAGCACAACTCACAATTGCAAAGATGTGGAAACAACCCAAATGCCCATCAATTCATGAATGGATTAGTAAAATGTGGTATATGTATGGTAGTGTGTTTTAATTTTTAATTTTTTATTTTTGTGTATATATTGTTTTTTTTGATTTGAGGTTACCATGAGGCTTTCAAAAACATTATATAACAAATTATTTTATACATATAACAACTCTGCTTACAAACAAATGAACAAGAAAAGAGAAATCTAACAGAAATTCTACCCTTTAACTCCATCCACACCCACTTTTTAACTTTTTGTTGACATCCATATCTTTTATTCTATCTCTCAAAAAGTTTTTAGTTATTTTTTTTTTTATTTCAGCTCATCATGGGGGTACATAAGTTCAGGTTATATACATTGTCCATGTCCCGCCCATCCCCCTGAGTCAGAGCCTCAAACGTGTCCATTCTCCAGTCAGTGCGCCTGGCACTCACCATGTAGTGATACCTCCATCCCCTCCCCCCCCACCTCCCCGAGTCAGCACCTTCAAGCATGATCATTCCCCAGAGGGTGTGCAATG
>MPIZ01001313.1:354721-378875 GCA_003258685.1 Prolemur simus | reverse complement strand
AATCAGGTCCCATTCGTTTATTTTTGTTGTTGCTGTGATTGCCTTAGGGGTTTTCTTCATAAATTCTTTGCCTAGACCTATGTCTGTAACAGTCTTTCCTACATTTTCTTCTAGAATTCTAATCGTTTCCCATTTAAGGTTTAAATCTGTTATCCACCGTGATTTGATTTTTGTGAGAGGTGAAATCTGTGGGTCCTGTTTCAGTCTTCTACATGTGGCTATCCAGTTTTCCCAGCACCATTTATTGAATAGGGACTCTTGTCCCCAGAGTATGTTTTTGTCTATTTTGTCAAAGATTAGATGGTTATATGAGGATGGTTTTATGCTTGGGTTTTCTTTTCTGTTCCACTTGTCTGCATCCCTGCCCTTGTGCCAATACCAAGCAGTTTTAAGAACCACAGCTTTGTAATATAGTTTGAAGTCTGGCAAATCGATACCTCCCTTTTTGTTTTTATTGCTTAAGATTGCTTCTCAATCTTTCCTTGTGTTGTCTTGAAGTTGATTGATCTTGCTCAGGAAAGCTACTTGATTTTTTTGTCTAAAAGGGTGGGGAGGCAAGGGCAATATACCTGACCTAAACTTTTGTACCCCCATAATATGCTAAAATAAAAAAAATAAATAAACAAAATAAATTAATTAATAAATAAAAGGTCACGTATTCATCACTCTGGGGATGGTAACTGTTACCTTATTTAGTTCATTTGTTAAGGGCATGTCTTCCTGGGTGTTCTTGATACCTGGGATTGTTCATTGTTGTCTGGGCATTGAAGAGTTTGGTATTTATTTTAATCTTCACAGTCTAGGCTTTTTTGAACCTGTCCTTCTTGAGAAGGCTTTCCAGATACTCAAGGAGAATTAAGTATTGTGGTCTAAGTCTTTGTTCACTGTAGCCATGTCAGCACTGGGCATGCCCCAAGCCGAGTACCACTGTGACTCTTGTAGACTCCTGGTGTTACCACTTTGGTGAGCTTGGGTAAGATACAAGAGAATTCCCTCAATTACCAAGCAAAGTCTCTCACTATCTCCCATCACTCTTTGTACTGGACTGCTGCTGTTGGGGAAGGAGTGATGTGGGCACTCCCTCATGTACCCCAGTGCCAGGTCACATCTGAAGTCAGCCCATTCTCACCCAAACCCATTGGTGACTTTTCCCTGCCTGCCTCTTATGTTTTTTCAAAGCTCTTTAGTTAGCAGGTGGTAAATCCTACCAAGACTGCATCCTTCCCTTCAATGTTGCATGTTTCATTCTGGCCCAAGTGGGTCTAGAAAAGTTATCCAGGAACTAAGGCCTGTGTTCAAGAGCTTCAGGAGTCTGCTTGGTATTTTATTTTAGTATGATTGACCTGGTACTCAAGTTGCAAAACAAAGTTTTCTGAACTCTTCCCTTTCCCTTACCCAAGTGGAAGAAGACTCTCCCTTAGCTGCAGTGCCTGTAGTTGGGGGATAGGTGACTGAGGCACTGGCTTGCCCACTGCTTCTGCTATATAAATGTGTCCTGTACACCTCAAGTCAACTTACTCTGAGCAGCACAGCCACAGGAATTGCACAAAGACTGCATCCTTTGTGGCCTGACTGCCTTACAAATTTATTAAGGTCCCAGGGTGCTTTTTCCAGTCAGTGATGGGGCTAGCCAGAACCTGGTTTTTGAAGTGGAGAATTTCTCTCTGTCTGGACTGGCCTAAATGCTCCTTCTGTGGGCACCAGCAGAATTCTGCCTTTTACTGTGTTCCCCTGTGCCAGGGAAGCCCTAATTTCCAATGCAAAGTCCCATAGTCACTTCACTCTCCCTCCCCCAGGCACAGGGATTCTCTCTACACTCAGCCTGCTGGTGCAGCACTTCCAGGGGATGGAGGAGAGGTGGCATAGGCAATTCAAGATTGTCTTTTTTGGCCTTTTCTGTGCCTCTTTCTTTGATATGTTAAAACCAGGCATTATAATCACTCACCTGATGTTTGGTTCTTCTGAAGATACTTGTTTACATGGAAAGTTGTTGAATTTAGTGTTTGCACGGAGGGGAAATCACTAGAGGTTTCTATTTGGCCATCTTGCTTTGCCCTTTCAGCTGTATGCTATTGTTTATTTTAGATGGTAAATTTCTATGAACGAAACTTACCATTGTCAAGTAGTTGGTTACCCATAGGTACAGTTTTTACCAGAAAAGCAGTGTATATATTTGATTATTATACTGTTTATCACTTTTCAATATAATGTGTTGATACACTAGCATACTGCAAGGGTAATTATTGAGATTTTTTTTCTAATAGCATTATGAACTCATGCATTACAACAAATTTAATATTTTTATATTAATTGTCCTTATAATTAATGATGAAAAAATCATTTTGTTATTGAGCAATGAGAGCCTTGTCAAATAGGTTTTTAAGGAATTTATTTTGGAGGGAGCTGTTGTAAAACATATATAATATAAAATTTACCATTTTAACCATTTTTAAATGTATAGTTCAGTGGCATTCATTTCATGCTTATTGTGCAATTATCAACACCATCCATCTCCAGAAATTCCTCATCTTACCAAACTATGTTCCAATTTTTCATCTTCATCTTTGCAAAGTAAAACTCCGTATCCACTCAACAATAACTCCCCATTTCCTTCTCTCAGCTCCAAGCCACCACAATTCTACTTTATTTCTTTGTGAATTTGACTACACTTTTTACATCATATAAGTGAAATCATGTAATATTTACCCCTTGTGTCTGGCTTATTTCACTTAGCATAATGTCTTCAAGGTTCATCAGTGTTGTAACATGTGTAGGTGTAAGAGGGAATGGACTTGGAAAAATGGCAAAAGTATTTTGTCTCTTTAAAACATCGTCCACTCTTTTTTGAGAACTAAAGCCTGCCTCGGGCCAGTGGTTAGGAGGGGCAAGGTAAGTCTTTGTTTATTTGGGCAACAGGAGATGGCCCACCCTGGACCTGGTAAAGGGAGGTCATAGGCAGAGGTCACAAAATTGTCTTCAGAGAAGGCGGGATGATCAGAATCATCAACTGTAGTCGAACAGTAATTGCCTGAAGCTGAGAACCCATCCTTTAAAACTCTGTATTTCTGTGAATGTTCAGGAAAATTTGGATTTTGAAATAAGGTCTACCGGTTTTCCTCCTTTTCACAAAAAGTAATAAAACTTCTCTTTCCTCCTCCCCAAACCACTTGTCCCCGTTCTTCTGGTTTGGCCTTGTGGACAAGTGCCAAGTTTTCAGTAACATAGGGACAAAGGGAAAACTTCCCCTTAACCCTCTGAAGGTTCACTGAAAAATCAACTCACAAAAGGCAAATTAATTGAAGAAAAGGCATATGAATTTATTAATATGCACATGGGGGAGAGCCACAGAGTGATCGGTTACTCCCCAGTGGGATTCAGAAGAGTATATACCATCTTGAGGTTACAGAAAGAATGGGGCTTGGATCCTGGCAAAACAGGTTATGGGAGGGGGAGAAGAGGAATTCTGTTGAAGGACAATAAATGATTACTAGGGAGAAGGAATGGATCAGGAAACAGATTAATTTGTAAATAGTTCTCCTTGGAATTTGATCATTCCTCAGAGACAGAAATTATCTTGTGAAAGGGCCTGCCCAGATGTGGTTACATTCTTAGTCTTTATTTCTGTATTAGAAAATGAGATAATAGGTAAGGGAAAAACAATAATTTTCTCCTTGGTGGATCTAGAGTTTAGGCAGATAAAGGAACTTCAGAGAACAAATTTATCCTGTGCTTTGGGAGAGACATAACATTGAGAGATAGTTTGAGGTGGGTTGTCAGAAAGACCCTGAGGTTTCTTCTTTTGTTCTTCATATCAAAGCACCATATTTGGGTGTATGCATTTGTAAGCCCCAACACGTGTCAGAATTTTCTTCCTTTTCACAGATGAATAATATTCTTTTGTATGTCTATATCGCCTTTGTTTATCTATTCATCTCTCCATGGATACCTGTCTTGATTCAACATTTTTCTTATTGTGAATATTTGTATTATGAATATGAGTGTACAGATATCGATTCAGTGACTGCTTTAAATTTTTTTGGGTATATATCCAGAAGTGGAATGTTTGTGGGGGGAGTGAGGAAGTACTTTTTCTTTTCACTGAAAAGTTGCTGAAAGATCAACTCACAATTAAGGCAGATTAATAAGAGAAAGGGTTATTTACCATGTGCATGGGTAGAATCACAGAGTGATTAATCAGTATCCCAATGGAATCCAGATATTTTTATACATGCCTTTTAGAGAGGAGAGGAAATATGAGGAGTATATATAATTCTGTTATGGGGCAAAAAATGGTTGCTAGGGAGGATGAATACATACATGGGGAAATGGATTAAAGGGGGGATTGACTTATAAATTAACCTGAGAGACAGGTATTATGTTTAAAATTGTTTGGGCCAGGTGTAGTTGCAGTCTTGATCTTCATTTTTCTGCAATATAGTGAGACAACAGGGAGGGGAAGGGAAGTCCATTGTTCTTTTGATGGGTCAGTCTGATTTATGGAGATAGAGGGAAAGCCCCATCCAATGGTTTTGTATCTTGAAGGGCCTGTTAATCTCTCAGAGCCTTTAATTCAAAATACTAAGAAGTTATATATTTGGGTAAAATTTCCGGAGCTTCTTCAGCTGGGTCATATGATAATGCTACTTCTAGTTTTTAAAGGAAGCATTGTACTGTTTTTCACAGTGGCTGCACCATTTTAAATTCCCACCAGCAGTGCACAAGGGTAATAAGTTATCCACATCCTCTCAGACACTTGTTATTTTCTCTTTTTGATCATAGACATCCTAATGGGTGTGAAGTGGTATCTCACTGTGATTTCAATTTGCATTTCCCTGTTGAATAGTGATGTTGAGAATTTTTTCTTGTGTTGATTAGCAATTTGTATCTCTTCTTTGAAAAAATATGTATTCTACCCATTTGTCCACTTTTGAGTAGAGTCATTTATGGGTTTTTTTTTGTTGTTGTTGTCATTGAGTTATATATTCTAGATATTGACCACTTACTGGATGATTTGTAAATATTTTCTCCCACTCTGTATTATCTTTTCACTCTGTTAATATTGTTCATTCATGCATAAAAATTTTTAATTCTTATGTAGCATGATTTATATGTTATTCACTTTTGTGACCTATGCTTTTGATGTCACATCCAAGAAGTAATTCTAATGTAATAATGCTTTTCTGCTATGTTTTGTTTTAAGAGTTTTACAATTTTAGGTCTTATTTTTAGGTATTTCATTTATTTTGAGTTAATTTTTATATATAATATAATGTAACCATTCTTTTGCGTGTGAATATTCAGTATTTCCAACACCATTTTTTGAACAAACTGTCCAAGAGTATTAGCATCATTGTCAGAAGTCATTTGACCATATATGTGAGAGTTTATTCCTGGGGTCTCTATTTTATTTCTTTGAGATATGTGTGTGTGTGTGTGTGTGTGTGCGCGTGTGTATCTACATATATCATTATATATCTTTATGCCGGTACCACATTGTTTGATCATTGTATGTTTACAGTCAGTTTTCAAATCAGGAAGTGTGAGACTCTTCTGACATTGTTCATTTTCAAGATAGATTTGGATATTCAGAGTCCCTTGAGATTCCATATAAATTTTAAAATGGATTTTTCTATTTGTACAAAGTAAAAATCTCTGTGATTTTGATAATGATTGCATTGAATCTATAGATTGTTTTGAATAGAATTGATGTCTTAACAATACTGTCTTCAAACATAAACACAGGATATCTTTCTATTTTTTATATCATATTTCATTAACTTTTTGTACTTTTCAGTGAATATTCTTTCATTGCTTTGGTTAGTTTTATTCTTAAGTATTTTATCTATTTGATGCCATTGAAAGTGGAATTGTTTTCTTAATTTTCTTTCTGGATTATTCATTGTCAGTACATAATAGAATACAACTGACTTTTGCATGTTGATTTTGTGTCCTGCAATTTTTGTATATATTAATACTAACAATTGAGATAAATTAAGTGTCATTCCACAATGTGTAATTCAATAGGAATGGCTCTCCTTGGAACATTGATAGACTTGCTGAATATAAATTGTTATGCTAAAATAAACTACCCAAGGACATTCCTAACTGTTTAAAATGGTAGTTACACTTATTAGTAGTAAATGTAACAGAATGGCAATATATAAGGGTTGAGAGAATGATAAACATCAGCCATAGTTTTAAATCACTTCTTTGCAATTGTGAATTGTGTTGCTATAAACATTCGGGTGCAGGTGTCTTTTTTATAGAATGACTTTTGTTCTTTTGGGTAGATGCCCAATAATGGGATTTCTGGATTGAATGATAGGTCTACTTGAATCTGTTTAAGGTATGTACATATTGCTTTCCACAGGGGTTGCACTAGTTTGCAGTCCCACCAGCAGTGTGTGAGTGTTCCTGTCTCTTCACATCCATGCCAACACGTATTGTTTTGGGACTCAATTGGGTGTCAGAAAGATGTGGGCGGTGGGGGGAGGGGATGGGTGTATACCTACATAATGAGTGTGATGTGCTCTGTCTGGGGAATGGACACGCTTGAAGCTCTGACTCAGGGGGATGGGGGGGCACGGACAATATATATACATAACCTGAACTTTTGTACCCCCATAATAAACTGAAATAAAATAAATAAATAACTAAATTACTGAAGCTTTTAATCACTGAGGCTTACAACTATAAAAACTAAAAAGTAAAAATCATTCACTCTATTATCCTTTTTATACATAAAAATTGCACGGTCTGTATATATCAAATTTCATTGAGAATGTCCTATATTAACTGATGATTATATTTGTAAAAAGAAAATAAAAATCTTAGGGCCAAGCCCCCCCCACGCCAACTCCTTAGGTAAAATAAAGTGAAAGGCCTCAGGCAACTGTGAAAAACTGACCCAGATATCATTCGTTAACGAATTACTTTGCTGACCTCCCATAACCAAGGACATGCACATTGCAACTTTAGGTCCACAGGCTATGTCTAGCACCTAAAACCAATGTCTGTTCAATTCCACACTAATAATGAATTAAAAGTTTATCTTCACAGGCAGCAAAACAGAGACTAGCAGGATTAAGATATTCTTCACCTACCCAGGGACATCTATTTAATTGATGCTATTTTCACTCCCTTTTTTATCTTTTAACATTCACCTTATCTTATGTAAAATGCATATTTCCCTGGATTTAACAAAAATTTAATCATTTTTTCTCACTACCCCCAAACCTGCCTTTTTCTTCTATATGCCTTTAAATGTTAAAACTTCCAAATTCTCCTTCTGAAAAACAACAAAAGGTTTGTGTGTGTTTTAGACATTTTCTCAATTTTGGATTAATATACTCCTATTTTTTGAGATTTTTGCCTCAGTCAGTTATGTTGGGTTGACGTATTCTGAGGGGAAAGGTATACAATTTTATTCCTTATCATTTATCATTTATTTCCATTATTTCTAAAGTATTTTTATACTTTAGTAATTTGAAATTCTACTCAATCCAGACATGAGAATGCCCAAAGTCTTACTGCAAAAAAGAAGTAGGACAACTATAATAAATAAGAAACCTGAATTAAAAGAAAACTAAAAAGAAATGGAGGAAAAAAGTCTTTTTCAGTAGTATCTTTGTAGGGCTAAGAAAATAAATTTAACTTTATTAAAATATCAACACAACATTCAATTTTGATACATAGCACTAATATTGAGCCACATATCATACACACACATACTTATCAAGAGTGTCTGGAAAGTATCCAGCCATGGATAATATAATGAGAATTGTTTGCACAATATTGATGTAACCTGGCAGCCAAGAAGAATAGACTGTAATGTGAATCCATGAATAATGACGACTTCACTATACTAGTCACTGGGGCACTAGATGTCATTGACTGAGCATGTGTACTGTGTAGCCATTGCATTCTAAATGACCTGAGTGAGTAGAACAATGAATCTGCATCATATTTTGTGTTAAGCTTGAACATTCCTCCACAGAAATGATTTGGATGATTCAGAAGGCTTTCAGGGATGATACAATGAGTGCAGTACAAATAAATGTGTGACACAAATGCTTCAAAGATGGTTGAGATCTGTTGAAAGTGATCCACATTCTGAAGACCTGCAACAAGCAGAATACCTGAGAATGATGAATGTGTATGGGTTAGGTTAAGAGATGCTGGGAAAACTGTATGAGGTTCCAAGGTGTCTATCTTGAAGGGGAATGAGGCATCATTATCCTATGTACAATGTTTCTAGTATCTTGTATCTTCTTCAATAAATGTATCTATTTTTCATATTACATGGCTAGATACCTTCTGGACAGCCTTCATATATTGCAACAAAATTTTACACACAAACATAAATACGTTTGTGTATGTGTATGTGTATACATCACCAAGATGGCCATGTAGTATATTTTGTGAGTCTTTATTTGGCTTAACTCCTTACTTCTATCATCTAAATCTATAAAGTAGATATTATCTCAGTTGACTTTTCACAAAGTAACAATACCAAGTTGATGAAGAAAATTAAAATATTTCACCCCAAAATATACTCCTTTCACATATTTTGAAGTAGCTGTTCAGAGAGCTAGCAAGCAGAAGTAGCCACACAAAGCTGTGTTTTGTGAGGGAGGTTTGCATCTACAGATAAATCTGTATTGATGCAGCCAGGTTTACTTTGAGGCCTTACCTTGTTCAAAAGATTAGCTGGGAGTCTAACACCTTTATAAGTCTGAAAGAAACATTTATGATCTATTCTCTCTGAGGTCTGCTACATGTGAGATTTCACCTACATAACAAGGCCAGTTTTGCCAGCCAGGCCTCCTCTTCTTCCCCCTACCATATCTTGTCCTGCCATTATAACAAAAACTGTTCTGGCCATGCTCTGAGCTCCCATTATTTCTGTAACCTCAAGGTAATATATAAGTATCTGCACAATACTGGAAGGTTGGTGTAATCACTCTGTGTTTCTCTCCCCCATGTGCATGTTAATAAATTTGTAGATCATTTTTCCTATCAATCTGCCATTGTAAGTTGGTTTTTCAATGACGCTTCAGAGGGCAAAGGGGAAATTTTCTTTTGGCTCCCAGATTGACATAAATAACATGAAAAAAAGAAAAAAAAAGTGTGTTTCCTCTCATTGAGCCATACAGAAAAAAGTAAACATGGCAACAGAAGTATCTGGCTTGGTGTAAATAACTCAAAACTTATTGGAGGAAAAGTAGTTAAATATTTAAAAGCTGTTGGCTCCTAAAGGAAAAAATGTCAGTTTTCAGAGTTTCCTAACAACATTTCAATTTATATCATTTGTTAGTGGGACTTAGGGAGGCAAGTTATTTGTAGAGACTGAAAAACCAAAGCAATACAGTTTTAAACAAATTCTTATCAACTCAATAGTAAAGTAAAAGAATTCTAGTGTGTTAATCCTCCAAATTTGAAGAGCCCTGCAGAGAAATAATACATTTAATATTCAGATCCTTACCCTCCAATGAAATTTAAAAAAAAATATTGTCCCAAGCCACACAAAGGATTTCCATAAACACATTTGTAGACTCTATTAACAATTCTTTACACCAAGTTATTTGCATGATCAAAATACATTTTCACACCAAACTGTTCAAATAAAAGCTATAAAGAAAATGGAATTGAATAGCATAATCTCATCAATCCCTTTCTTTTGTTCTGACAATTAAGATTATTAACATACACTCAGTGTGCAGAAAGATCACCAATACTGGTTTTTTCCAAAATAAAATAATTTGTAAGTTGAAAATAAAATAAAACATCCCCTTACAAGTCAAAATGAATATCCACAAACAAAAGGATAGCTTCCCTTACCTCATTCTGTTTCTCTTCTGTGTTCCCACATTAGTTCTGAGAATGAATATTTTCTAAGTGAGAATGTCATTTTGACAAGAAAGATGGACATAGCTTTGGTTCTGCTCCTAATTTACAACATAATGTGTGATATTGGACATTTCACTTTACAGTTCCTCTGTTAAAAAGTGTATAACTTCTATGCTTAAAGTTTTTTTTTTATTTATTCTTATTGCAGCATATTGTGGGGGTACAAAAGTTTAGGTTATGTATATTGCCCTTACCCTCCCCACCCCCCGAGTCAGAGCTTCAAACGTGTCCATCCCCTAGACAAAACACATCACCCTCATTATTAAGATATACACCCATCCCGTCCCCTACCCGCATCTGTCTGACACTCGATCAATGTTATTACTAAAAGTGCTCTTACGTAATGATCAGGGAAACCAATTTGATGGTGAGTACATGTGGTGCTTATTTTTCCATTCTTGGGATACTTCACTTAATAGAATGGGTTCCAGATCTTTCCAGGAAAATGCAAGAGGTGCTATATCACCATTGTTACTTATAGCTGAGTAGTACTCCATGGTATACATATGCCACATTTTATTAATCTACTCCTGTATTGATGGGAACTTGGGTTGTTTCCACATCTTTGCAATTGTGAATTGTGCAGCTATAAACATTTGGGTGAAGATATCTTTGTTATAGAATGTCTTTTGTTCTTTTGGGTAGATGTCCGATAATGGGATTGCTGGATCAAATGGTAGGTCTACTTGTGTCTGTTTAAGATATCTCCATATTGCTTTCCACAGAGGTTGCACTAGTTTGCAGTCCCACCAGCGGTGTATGAGTGTTCCTGTCTCTTTGCATCCACACCAACACTTGTTGTTATGGGACTTTTTGATAAAGGCCATTCTCACTGGAGTTAAGTGATATCTCATTGTGGTTTTGATTTGCATTTCCCTGATGATTAGAGATGTTCAGCATTTTTCCATATGTTTGTTTTCCATTCTTCTGTCTTCTTTTGAAAAATTTATGTTCATGTCCTTTGCTCACTTTTTGATAGGGTTGTTTGAGTTTTTCTTGCTGATTTTCCTGAGTTCTAAATAGATTCTAGTTATGAGTCCTTTATACGATGTATAGGATGCAAAATCTTTTTCCCATTCTGTAGGTTGTCTATTTACTCTCGTGACAGTTTCTTTGGCTGTGCAGAAGCTTTTTAATTTAATCAGGTCCCATTTATTTATTTTTGTTGTTGCTGTGATTGCCTTTGAGGTCTTCTTGATAAATTCTTTGCCTAGGCCAATGTCTATAAGAGTCTTTCCCACATTTTCTTCTAGAATTCTAATAGTTTCACTCCTAAGGTTTAAGTCTTTTATCCACCATGATTTGATTTTTGTGAAAGGTGAAACGTGTGGGTCTTGTTCTTGTTAATTATAATTTTGTTTCACTTTATGCTACTGTTGCCTACATTATTCAGTACAGTTAACATGCTGTTACTGAAAGCAGGTTTGCAACCTGGAGCAGTAGGCTATACCATATGGTGTAGGTGTGTTTTAGGCTCTAACATCTAGGTTTGTGTGAATATACTCTATGAGGTTCACACAATGACAAAATTTCCTAATGACACATTTCTTAGAATGTATTCCCATTGTTCAGTGACATTTGACTTACCTATAAACCTAAGAGTTCGACAGACACTTTTTGAACTTAGGTGGTGGAAGGCTGCACTCCGTCAGGCCGCTTCTCCAAAGATTGAGAGCTCGCCTATGGCAGGGCCACACTGTGTCTGTCCTTGGGCTAACCTACAAAGCCTCACCAGCCAACCCCCGTGCTGCCCTCTGGTGTTGAGGGACCGTTACGTGTCATCACAGATCTCTGCCACATTGGTCAGGCCATCTCTCCCAAGAACCTCTCTCTCCTACCCTCTTAAACCTCACACTTCAATTAGCTTTTACTCCACAGGGGCCTGGTTTCATCTTAATTGAACAACTAGACTTTAATAATTTTGGAACTCACTCACTACGTAGTTAATGTAATTCATCTCTCAAGTGTATTCCCCGTGAGATTTATTCTGTTATTCTCATCCTCTTTAAGGATTGTGGAAAAAAATTCCCTTTGTATGGCAATAAATCATGTTATTTGTGACACCAAAAAATACTTTTTATTTTTATTCTGTTTTAAAATATTATCTTCAGCCTCACGAATGTCACAACCTGGAAATGTTATAAACATTTAGTGGCAAACATTATGTCTAACTTCTTTTAAAATCAGCTACAAAAAGAAGACATTAGAGTAAGTTAATATTTAAAATTCTGTGCTGTAGGCTAAATCAATTATAATATTTTGCTCTGATATATTACATACTGCATTTTTTCTCTTTCTAAGCAGTGCCATTGTTTTTTTTTTTCCTTTTCAGTGAGCTAACATTACATTTTTTTCTTAATTTAGTTCTAGATTTCCATGTTAATGAAAAATAAGTTACCAATACTAATTATGAGTAAAGATTCAAGCCCACCTCAAACATACCTAGCGTGATAATTACTTAATTGAATTCTATTTATCACTGCACACTCCATGTATGAGTTATAATACATACACTTTTGTTTATATCTACTAGTTAAAAATATATTCTTATATTATGTATTTCTATTAATATAATGTGAATATAATGATTGAATGCACCAATTTTTAGAAATTATCTTAAAATTACTAATCTCTCCAAAATACTGTTTTGTCCCCAGGTTAATAAATGGTGTTACTCAATATGTGGTGCAGCATACATGGTTTGTTTCCTCCCTGCCTTTATTTACATATCACTCTCCTATGTGTTTAAAGATTCTGACACACTCCTAGTTCCAGGAGTTGAATACTGACTTAGAAAATCATGAAAATCTATTCCCCTTGCCAGTGATTGCGTTAAGCATAAGTACAATGAGCTATAAGGGAAAATTATAGCTCACAGTGACTTAACAATGTTTATTGAAACTTTGGTATGGATTGTGGTTAATTTACTACCCAAGGAATGGAGAATGGGTAAAGAGAATTCAAAGGTTTCACTGTGTAACAGGGGCTTTGGGTATGGGGCAAGACTCTATTCATAAAAGAATTTTATCCACATCTGTAAGTGTTTAAGAGAAAGTATCTTTTTTTGTGCTTGTTTTTGTAAGAAAGTGAAAAAAGTGAAAGTGTCTAATTCTGCAATGGAATTTTACCTGGCAAAGACTAAGTTTCTGTTGCCATGTTTCTTTACTAATATGATTTTCTCTGGGAAATAAATAACCAAATTTTTTGTATTTAATGCCATCTCTTTTTCTCTCTACACTACCCTACCACATTTTGGAATTCAACAAACATTTGTCTTCACTTCTTTCCTCAATGCTCTTTATCAAAAATGGCAGTGTGAAACCAACTGGAATGTAAATTGTGCTTTTATTTTTTAATAACTGTAAAAATTGCTTTTCTGCCAAAATTGACAAATTCTTATTAGACAATTGACCTTGGAACCATTCATCTATAAAGTTCTAAAGCATCAAAATAAATTGGCATATGTCAAAGTGAATTGTTTGCTAGAAATTCACAGTTATTTGGAAAATGCTAAATACAAGAAAGTTTGAAAATCCTGTCCATTTTTTTTCTTATTCAGATATTCTCACAGGATTGTAATAAAATCCCTACAATTGATGATATCTGGTATAACAGCCTAGACGGCATTAGTTTTATTTAGTGAATTTTGAATTACAGGATATTATGGGGAAAATTAATGGTTATTATACAAAACACACTCTTTTGTTCCAAAGACAAATTATGTATGAGTTCTTCAATAAGCCTATGCTTCAGGGATTCTCTGTCTTTCACTAAGTGGGCTTAACAAATATGAAGGGGCCTTGGATGGCATGGTGCTGTGGAGACTCCCGTTCTTTTTACCTTTGAAGATCAAAAAATGCATAACTGAATGCCTGAAGCATGGGTATCTCACACTTACTTGATCTCCCTGTTATGCAGAGATCACTCCAGTGCCTCTCTACCTCTTCAAATCTCACCTTAAAACTTTCCTTTTATCTATAACTTATGATTGATGCTGACTGTAGAGATTGTGATGTCTTGTGTGAGTCAAGCTACATAAAAGTGGGTGCACCCACCTAAACTTTTGTTGTATTTAAACTTAGGTTTTGGAAATTTTTATTGAAGCAGAGACTTTTTTTCACACAAATATGACAATCAACTAATCCTGATAGAGCAATATTTCAAAATGCAAAAATCTCATCCTTTATGGTATCATAAATAGTCTCTTTGATTTTTTAATTTCAAAATATGAGGGTACAAAAGTTTAGGTCATATACATTAATTACCTTTGCCTCACCCAAGTCAGAGCTACAAGCTTGTCCATCCCCCACACAGTGAGCATTGCATCCATTAGGTGTGTATATACCCATCCTTTCCTCCCCCTCTCACCTGCCCAACATCCTATGAATGTTATTAATATATGTACACATAAGTGTTGGTAAATTAAAACCAATTTGATGGTGAGTATATGTGGAGATTGTTTTTCCATTCTTGTGAAACTTCACTTGGTAGAATGGGATCCAGCTCTATCCAGGATAATACAAGAAGTGCTAGATCACCATTGTTATTTTTTTGTGACTGACAAGAACTCCATGGTATAAATATACCACATTTTCTTAATCCACTCATGTATTGATGGGAACTTGGGTGGTTTTCACATCCTTGCAATTGTGAATTTTGCTGCTATAAACATTCGAGGGCAGACGTCTTTTTTTAAAGAATGTCTTTTTTTCCTTTGGGTAGATGCCCATTAATGGGATTGCTGGATCAAATGGCAATTCTACTTGTAGCACTTTGAGGTATCTCTGTAATAATTTTGATAGAGGTAGTAACAGTTTGTAGTCACTCAGGCAGTGTAAGGCTGTTCCTATCTCTCCACATCCATGCCAACATTTGTCATTCTGGGACTTTTTGATAAAAAACGTTCTCACTGGAGTTAACTGATATCTCATTGTAGTTTTGATTTGCATTTCCCTGATGATTGGAGATGTTGAGCATCTTTTCATAAGTTTCTTGGCCATTAGTCTATCTTCTTCTGAAAAGTTTCTGTTCATGTCCTTTGCCGACTTTTTGGTAGGGTTGTTTGATTTTTTCTTGCTGATTTTCCTAAGTTCTATAGAGATTCTAGTTATCAGCCCTTTATGGGATGTGTAACATGTGAATATATTATCCCATTCTGTAGGTTATCTGTTTGCTCTCATGATAGTTTCCTTGGCTGCGCAGTAGCTTTTTAATTTGCTCCAGCCTCATTTATTTATTTTTGTTGTTGCTGTGATTGCCTTTGGGGTGTTCTTCATAAACTATTTTCATAGGGCAATGTCTATAAGAGTTTTCCCAAAATTTTCGTCTAGAATTCTTATAGTTTTATGCCTTAGGTTTAAGTCTGTTATTCATCTTGAGTTGATTTTTGTGAGAGGTGAGAGTTACATAACCTGTTTCAATCTTCTATATGTGCCTATCCAATTTTCCCAACACCATTTATTGAATAAGGATTCTTTTCACCAGTGTATGTTTTTGTCTGCTTTGTCAAAAATCCAATGGCTATATGAGGACAGTTTTGTATCTGGGTTCTCTGTGATGTTCCATTGGTCTATGTTTCTGTTCTTGTGCCAGTACCATGCTGTTTTAATTGCTGTAGTCTTGTAGTATAGCTTGAAGTCTGGTAAATTGATATTTCCCAATTTATTCTTTTTGCTTAAGGTTTATTTATCTATATGGGGTCTTTACTGGTCTCATACAAAGCATAGAATTATTATTTCTAGATCTGTGAAAAATAATGTTTGTACTTTTATAGGGATTGCATTGAATCTTTAGATCACTTTGTGTCATACAGACATTTTAACTATATTGATTCTGCTGACCTGTGAGCATGGTATGGTTTTCCACCTATTTACATCCTCTGCTATGTCCTTCCTCAGTGTTTCGTAATTCTACTGTAGAGGTCTTTCACCTCCTTAGTTAACTATATTCCCAGGTATTTTATTCTCATTGCTGGTGTTATGAAGGGTATTGAGTCTTTGATTTGGTTCTCAGTTTGACTGTTGTTGGTGTATAGGAATGCTACTGATTTCTGTACATTGATTTTGTAACCCAAGACTTTGCTGATTTTTTTTTTGTCAATTCCAGTAGTCTCATGGCAGAATGTTTTGGGGGTTTATAGATATAAAATCATATCATGAGTAAAGAGCAATAGTTTGACCTCTTTTGGATGCCTTTGATTTTCTCCTCTTGTTTGATTGCTCTGGCTAGGACTTTCAGCACCATGTTGAATAGAAGAAGTAATTTAGGACAACATTTCTAGTACCAGTTCTAAGCAAGAATGCTTTCAATTTCTCACCATTCAGTTTACTATTGGCTTTGGGTTTGTTATATATGTCTTTTATCATTTTTTGATAAGTCCCATCTATGCCTATTTCTTTAAGTGTTCTTATAATAAAATGGTGTTGAATTTTGTCAAATGCTTTTTCTGCTTCTATTGAGAGGATCATATTGTCTTTTTTTTTTTTCACTTCTGCTTATGTGGTGAATTACATTTATAGATTTGCATATGTTGAACCATCCCTGCATCTCTGGGATAAAGCCCACTTGGTCGTGATGAATTATTTTTTTGATAAGCACCGGAATTTGGTTTGCCAGGATTTTATTGACCATTTTTGCATCTATATTCATAAGGAATATTGGTCTGTAGTTTTATTTTATTGTTGGATTCTTTCCTGGCTTTGGTATCAGAGTGATGTTGACTTCAAAACATGTTGGGGAGAAATCCTTCCTTCTTAGTGTTGTAGAATAATTTCTGCAGGATAGGAATTAGTTTTTCTTTGTAGGTCTGGTGAAATTTGGGTGTGAAGACATCTGGTCCGGGACTTCATTTTCTTGGGAAGTTTTTCTATTGCTACATCAACTTTGGTACTTTGTATTGGTCTGTTCAGGAATTCTATTTCTTTCTGATTGAGCCTTGGGATGCTGTGTGTTTCTAAGCATTTGTCCATTTCCTCCACATTTTCAAGTTTATATGTGTAGAGATTTTTTATAGTATTCATTGATGATATTTTTTATTTCTCTGGTATCAGTTGTAATTTTTCCATTTTCACTCCCAATTGAACTTATTAGAGGCCTTTCTTTTCTGCTTCTGGTTAATCTAGCAAGAGGTATGTCATTTTTAAATATTTTTTCCAAGAACCCACTTTTTGTTTATTAATATTCCATATAGTTCTTTTATTATCTATTTCATTTAGTTATACTGTGATCTTTGTTATTTCTTTTCTTCTGCTGGATTTGGGATTGGTTACTCATACTTTTCCAGTTCTTTGAGATAATTCATTAGATTGTTGATTTGTGATCTTTCCGTATTTTGGATGTAGGCTTTTATGTATGTAAATTTTCCTCTTAGGACTGCTTTAGCTGTGTCCCATATTTTGATAATTTGTGTCTCCTCTATAATTAAGTTCAAAGAATCTTTTGATTTCCATCTTAATTTTCTCCTTAAAACAATAATCACTCCACATAATGTTTAGTTTCAATGATGTTGAGTAGAGATGTGTGTTTCTATTGGAGTTGATTTCTAATTTTGTTGCACTGTGGTCTGAGAAGATGCATGGTATAATTTCTAGTTTTTAAGTTTTTTCGCACATGTTTTGTGGCCTAGAATATGCTCAAAGATAGAGAGTGTGCCATGAGCTGATAAGAAAAATGTATATTCAGTGGTTTTGGGGTAGCATTTTCTCTAAATGTCAGTCAGGCCCATTTGTTCCAGAGTTCTGTTTACATCCATTGTTTCTTTGTTTATTTTCTGTTTGGAGGTTCTGTCCTGTTCTGTCAGAGGGGTGTTGAAATCCTGGGCTATTACAGTGATGCTGATTATCATTTTTCTTAGATCAAGTAGTATTTGCTTTAAGAATCTGGGTGCACCTGAGTTAGGTGTATAAATATTTAGAATGGTTATGTCTTCTTGTTGAATTGTTCCCTTTACCATTATATAATGACCATTTTTGTCTTTCATTACATTTGTAGATTTGAAGACTAAGTTATGTGAAATCACAACTGCTATGCCAGCTTTCTTTTCTTTTCCATTTGCATGGAACATTGTTTTCCATCCCTTAACCTTGAATCTGAATGCATTATGGGGGATTAGATGTGTTTCCTAAAGATAGAAGATAATTCCCTTCCATATATTTATCCATTCGAACAGCCTATGTCTCTTTAATCAGCAATTCAAGCCATATTTATTTATTGAAAGAATTTATAAGTGGGGAAGATTTCTGTTCATCCAGTTGAGTTGAACTTTGTTGCTTTGTTTTCTCTCTTGAGCTATTATAGTATCTGGTCTTTGACCTTTAGCTTTTGAATGATGTTACACTTTTTTTTATTTCAGCTTATCATCATGGGGGTACAAAGTTCAGGCCACATACACTGCCCATGTCCCCCCACCCCCCGAGTCAGAACTTCAAGCATGTCCACTCCATCTATTATGCTGATCCATGTGTAACGTTGTTCTGAGTACAACTGAAGAGCATGTCTGATGTTGATGAATTCCCTCACTCTTTGCTTGTCTGAGAAGGTCTTTATTTCTTCTTTGTATGAGAAACTCAGTTTCAGGATAAAAATTCTAGTCTTGCCATTATTCTGTTTAAGAAGACTGAGAATGGGGCCCCAGTCCTTTCTGAGTTGTAAGGTCTCAGTTGAGAAGTCTGAAGTTAGTCTGATGGGTTTTCTTTTGTAGGTTACCTACTGCTTTTGCCTTATGCCTCATAGGAGAACCTCTTTCATGTTAATTTTGGCCAGTCTGATGACTATGTACCATGGTGTCTTCCTGTTTGCAATGAATCTCCCAGGAGTCCTTTGAGCTTCTTGTACCTGGATATCTAGATTTCTAGCATATCCAGGGAAATTTTCCTCCATTATATCTTCAAATAGTTTATCCAATCCTTCTGCATTTTCTTCTTCACCCTCAGGGATGCCCATGATTCTCATGTTAGGCCTCTTCACATAATCCCACTTTTCTTGTAGGCTTTGCTCTTTTCTCTTATTTCTCTGCTCTATCTCTGCAACTGACTTATTTAATTGAAAGGTGTTGGCCTCAATCTCTGTGATTCTTTCTTCTGCTTGATCTACCCTATTATTGAGAATTTCCACTGTGTTTTGTAATTCCTTTAGTAAATTCTTCATTTCCAGAAGTTCTGTTTTATTTTTCTTTGATATTTCAATATCTTTAGTGAAGTTCCTCAATGTCCTGGATTTCTTTGTGTCATTTCTTGGTGTTGGGTATCCATTTTCTCTTGCATTTCATTAAGTTTACTTACAATCCATGTTTGAAATTCTTCATCTGTCATTTCAGTGTTCTGATATTTTTGGTATCCATTGCTAGAGAACTGCTGTTCCCTTTCGGTGGTGTCCTGTCAGTTTGATTCTTTATACTTCCAGAGTTCTTTCACTGATTCCTTCCCATCTGGAGCAGCTGTTGCTTCTTATGTTTTGGAATTTCATTTAGATAATGACACACCCAGTTTAATCTCTGAGCCAGTAAGTGGTGCTTGTGGATGGGAATTGACCACACCCTGTATGATGAGTTATTATATGCAATAAAAGTGCGTGCAAATTGACCTTCCTTTCAATAGGTGGTGCTTGCTGGAGGGAGCAAGCTGCAATGTTGTTTTGGGGTCCTGTGACCATCTCTAGTTACTCTTAAGAGGCATTCTAGTGCCTCAGTTGGTGGAGTTCCAAGTGTTTCCATTTTCTCCACCTCAGCAGGGGCCAGTATGGGAGATAGGCTGGGCAGGGCTGGGTTGGATGAGCCTGCCCTCAAGCTCCACATATGCTTTTAGCAGGGGTCAAAGTCTATTTCCTGCCTCTGGCCAAAGATGCCTAGGACGGTCTGAAGTTGCCCCAGTCAACCATAAAGTATGGGTGTGGAAGTGGGGCTGTCTGAGGCCCACAGTCTGGCAGTCTGGAAAAGGCCTCGCTCCTTTCCACCTTCCCCTATTCTGTGGTTTTTCCTAGGCCTGTGCTGGCAGGCAGGACCTGAAGCCAGCTGAGCTCCCCCTGAATCTGATGTGAGCTGGGATATTCCCTGTCCAGGATCACCACCTGAGCTGGGAGTATGGCCCTCCTGTGGGAGGAAGGTTGCTGCTTGAGCATGCTGCAGCTTGGACCCACTCTGATATGCCCTTGAAGGCACACACACCTCAGTAGACTAGTTCACAAACATCTCTTCTTTTTCCCCTGTCAATGCAATCGAGACCTTGGTGTACAGGATCTGTCCTGCAGGCTTGTCCCCTGAGCCCTGGAGATCAATCACGCACCATGCCAGGGAGAAGAATGCTCATCCCAAGTCACCCACAGTAAGCCCAAGATGGATGAATGTCCATTGCTTCAGGGTTTGCCCTGTTATACTGTAGTCACAGGGAAAGCAGCACCAGGAAGGGCCAGCACATAGGGCACTCACAATCCAAGCACACTTTAGTGCACTGAAGGGCCCTAAAAAGAATGGTCTGAGCCCTGTTCCCTGTGGATGCCACCGAGTTGTGTTTAAACTGTCTCTCTTGGCATCTTTCAGTAGAGGAAGGGAAGGGGAGAATAAAAAACTAGGTGGAGGAAGGACTGCACACTCATAGTCTCCGACCCTCTCTCCAGGAAGCAGGGCTTCCAGAATGCCTGGGCTCTGGAGTCCCACAAATCTCCCAGGGCCCACTGAACCCCTGTGGCTCCTGCAGTCTGGGCTGGAGTTGGAAAATGTCTGTGGGGACAAGCAAGACCAATCTTGAGGAGTTGAGGTCCCCACGAGAACAAAAGCAATATGGTGCCTGCCTACTGGCTCTGGTCTGTGGGGTGGAAGGCACCCCAAGGGATGTAAGAGCCTGGTGCCCTGTCTTCAAGAGGCTATCTGCTCACTGCTGGCAGCAGTCTATGGGTTGGTGTTGGCATGTCTCTCCAGCAGCTCAGAAGCCCACCAGCAGTCCAAGATGAAAGGGAGAGGAATTTTAAATGCTCCACCTACCCTTCTTGCTGGTCTCCAAGCCTCTCAGGGCTTAGATCCTGGTGAAGCCATTCTCCTTCTAGTTCTGCTCTGCAATGTGTTCCTGTGGAGTCTTCTGTAGGTTCAGACATACTTCTTTCTTACCCTCATCTTATTGATGTTTGTCTGTTTTTTTTTTTTCTCTTTCATTTAAAATTTCTTCTTGCAGAGACACTCTGGCTGGAGGTGTTTCTCATCCACCATCTTGCCTCCCTCTTCTTAAATAGTTTCTTTGAAACTTACAGACTATGAAAGCCAAAATACATTATATTCTTTGTGAAACATTTTTTTAATGTTTGCCTTTATTTATTTTTTTCTTTTTTTTATTCTTATTTCAGCATATTGTGGGGGTACAAAAGTTTAGGTTACGTATATTGCCCTTGGCCCCCTAAGTCAGAGCTTCAAATGTGTCCATCCCCTAGACAGTGCGCAACACACTCATTATCTATGTATACACCCATCCCCTCCCCCACCCATATCTGCCCGACACCTGATCAATGTTATTCCTAAATGTGCTCTTAGGTGATGATCAGTGAAGCCAATTTGATGGTGAGTACATTTTTAGTCCTACCTCCGTGGTCAGAAATTTGTTGATTAAAGAACAGGTTCGTTAGACAAGTAAGCAAGTGCTAACAGCTGAAGACTAAAAGTGTAACTGACAAGGGACATGTCAGAAATGGCACAATAGTAAATATCCTTAATCCAGACATACAAGTAACAATAAAGGAAGAGTTAAACAAACCGATTGTGTATGTATCTGCCTAAGCATAGCTTCTAAATCTTAGAATGCTGTGCCAGAAGATCCCTTATTTTTCAGCCACCTGACATCTCAACTACAATGCTAGTTGAGCCACTATTGTCCTTTGAGAAAAAAACACCTGAAAATACCTTGTGGAAAGGTTGACAGATACCATCTCTCACTGCTAACCTCAGACCCAGGCTCAGACATGATGCACCAGGATAATTAATGAATGAAACATTACCACCCAGCTTTGTGGTTTCAACTGGATTTTGTATTTGTAATTTAAAGTATATTTTAAGGTCCAGATGAAATATATGTTGAAAAATTACTGTAAGTATGTAATGTACCTAGATATAATGCTACTTCTAATAATAGCAATGATTTCCAAAAAAACCCTGCTGTTATAATTAGAATACGTATTACATAACATGTCTTATACTTAGCATTTTATAAACATACTTTCATTTAGTATTGCAAGGATTCTTTGAGAAGTGTTATTAATTCACTTTAAAGATGCTAAAATAAGGCTCAAATAGTTTAGGTAATATGGTAGACAGGATGACCGACTCCCCTGCTATCCCCAGTGATGACCACATTCCAATCCCTGGAACATGTGAATAAGTTATGTTACATGATACGGGAGAATAAAGAATGAAATTAATTGCAGATTATTATTGCAGATGAAATTAAAGTAGATAATCAGCTGACTTTAAGATAAAGAGATTACCCTGGATTATTCAAATGATCCCAAAGTAATCACAAGGATTTTAAATGGCAAAGATGAGAGAGTCAGAATCAGAAAGACAACATTCATCAGAAAGAGTAGACTGGTCATTGTTGGCTTTGAAGTTTAAACAGGGCCATGAACCAAGGAATTTGAGCAGTCTCTAGAAGGTGGGAAAGTCAAGAGAGCAATTTTCCCTACAGTTAGAAAGAAATGCAGCCCTTTGAATACTTTCATTTGCACCCAATGAAACCGAATTCTATCTTCTGACCTCCAGAACTATGATAATTTTGGTCTTTTTTTTATTTCAGGATATTATGGGGGTACAAACATTTTGGTTACGTGGTATGACTTTGCCTCACGCAAGCCAGTATTGGAGGCATGCCCTTCCCCCATTCAATGCTCACTGCATACATTAGTTGTGAGTTTACTCACCCCCATTGCCCCAACAGGCATTTTGTTCATAAGTCATTAGAAGTTTGTAGTAGTTTGTAATAGCAGGACTATAAAACTAATACTGTAATATCATGGACATTTTATTTCTTGCCACCATGTGCCATTCCCATTTTGGGGACCACACTATATAATTTCATTTTTGGACACTAATCTTTTGCTTATTCTCAGGTTAAATGCTTCTGTAGAGATCTCATCTTTGCCCAGGTTTTGGGAGTATAGCATGTGACCCTAGTGAATCTAACTAATCCTTGCTATTTTTACCCAGTCAAAACGGTTACTTGAGGGATAGGTACATGACACAAGTTAAACCAGTTGGGACCAATTTTGGATATTTTTTAACTATCAGAAAAATAGATTTCTTATTTCTTTTTAGATATGAAATAGAGACCACTGTGGGATTCTATTTGCTGCAGTTATTTTGTGACTATGTGGTACTTAAAAATAGAGCCAATACTAAAATAGAGCCATGAAATATAGAGAAAGAAAATTCTATCCTCATGAAATTATGTGAATACCGAAGCAAGTTCTTAAGGACATTATGTGTACTGTCGAACTACTCAATCATCATAAGTAATATATTTGCATCTTTACTTAAATCACATTGAGTTAGGGTTTTGAATTGATGAAACAAAGAATCATCACTAATTACAATATTTACCTAACTTTATATTGCCAAATAGCCAGTTTCATGTCTACAATACATGTTTTCTTAACACCAAGTTCTGTATTTTTAGTTGTTATGCTCAATTTCCAGGATCACAAAGTACTTGTTACAGGATAACAATGTAAGAATCACAAATTCTGAACACATTTTATCCAAGTTTATTTTTGAGAGTCCCAAATGGACAAATTTGTCTATTTAGATTTTCTTTCCAATAGTTGAATTGTGTATACAATGTTATGACCATTAACTACTATAAGAGATGGAGCTATATATATATATCCCTATTAAAAATAAAGGTGTATTTGATGTGATTAAGAAGCCCAAATGACTTATAGCTGAGTAATACTCCATGGTATACATATTCCACAGTTTACTAATCCATTCGTGGATTGATGGGCATTTGGGTTGTTTCCACATCTTTGCAATTGTGAATTGTGCTGCTATAAACATTCAGGTACAGGTGTAAGAAACAATGATGATATGACATCGCTTTGGTTCTCCTGGAGAGAATTGGAAACCATTATATTAAGTGAAGTATCCCAAGAATGGAAAAACAAGCATCACATGTACTCACCAGAAAATTGGTTTCCCTGCATCACCTAAATGCACATCGGGGAAGGATACCAATTGGATATCAGACTGAGACGGGGGTGTGGGGGGGGATGGGTG
>MPIZ01001313.1:335389-346955 GCA_003258685.1 Prolemur simus | reverse complement strand
AAAAACAGAAAAAAATGGCAGAGTGAAGGTAACCTCCTGCATTTCTGCTCCCGGAGAGGGAAGCGTATATCCTGGTCTGCTACACATGAGTGGATTGCTCCCCCACAAGAACAGCATTGTGAATCCATGGAGAATAGGCATGAAACACAAAAAGCAGGAAAAAGAAAAGGTGAATGGGAGATAAGATCACGAAGTCTGGAGAGTGAGAGACAAACAACAGAGAGTAGAGTGTGGAATGGCTGCACCCGTCTCCCAAATGAGTGAGGTGGGATCAGTCCCACAGGAGAATGTCTTGTTTCCCCACTGACCCCCACACCCACTCAGACAGGGATCTGCCTGAAGTTGGTGAAAAATCACAATGGGAGACATGAGGCTCTGTGGAGAGGAGACATTAGCAGGAAGCATCTTGAACTCCCCGAGCTCTGTGCCAGGACTGCACTCGGCAGGAGAGAGACTGGTCTGGGCTACCACTGGAGGCAGTTAAGAGACAGGTAAATTGCCTCAACCACTCAGCAGGTCCAGATCAACGGAGGTGAACACTAAATAGGGGATTCTAAACTGGAAACTGCTGCAGGCTAATAGGCCCATTCAGGGTGGATCAGAAAGAGCAAGAGCTCCTACTGGACACGTGTGACATTGCGGGAGGGAGACATAAATGAGACAAAGGCACATCCTGATGACTCAGCTCCCAGACCTGGCTCCTGCCAACCTCTGAACAGTTGCCCCGAATGCTAGCACTCCGTGGGTCAGCAGTCACCATTTTGGGGGTCCACAACCCAGCTGCTGTGGTGTGATATGGTATCAGGCAGTTCCCTTCCCCTATCCTGGGGACTCTCATGACAAACTCTGCCCTAAAAAGACCTACTGTCAACTTTCCAGAGCCGTTTTGATGTGTGAACTCTGAGTACTTCCCCAGTCATGAGAGACTAACAGCCCCCAGGTCTTACAGTCTCTGGGGAGGGGGAGGCTATCACCCATGGGACTTGCAGCTGCTGGGGCACTGGGCAGACTGTGGCACCATCCCCTCCCCCTAGCCAGCATCTTTCATGCTGAAAGTGGTAGGCACCACCTCTGGAGGTAGGGAGAGAAAAGAAGAACCACTCTCTCTCTGCAACTCGCATGAATCTGTGGGGCCCTGCCATAGATTAAAAATTAACAACCGAGTGACTTTACTCATCAGACTGGATTTGGTCATCAGGTGGGATCAAAATCCTGGGGCTGGACTCTTGCCTCTGGTTGGCTGAAAACAGTGAGATCTGTGGCCAGGGAACAATAACCCTGGCAAGATGCCAAACCAGGCTCCCCAAGTAACCACTCCCTCCAGGAGCAGCCTCCCAACTATAGTAGAAGAACCCAGAGCAACACATAAATGTCCCCCCCTAGTGACAGAGCAAGCAAGCATAGACGTGCACACATCAAGGCTGTTAGGCAGGAGCTGCGAACTGCCTTGCCCATACAGTATCTACTGGAACAGAACCTGCACAAGGCATGTAACTTTCGAAATGAAAACTAAAATGTGGGAAGCAAAGACTGATCCAGATGGGAAGAACTCAGCAAAAGAACTCTGGAAGTATGAAGAATCAAATGGAAAACACACCCCAAAGAGGAAGACCAGCTCTCTAGTAATGAACATTAACCAAACTCAGAACACTAAATGACAGAAGAAGAATTTCAAACATGGATCATAAGAAAACTCAATGATATACAAGAAAAAAATGCATAACCAACACAAAAAAAACACACAAAAAATTCAGCACTTGGAAGAAAAATTGAATAAAGAAATCAAAATATTAAAAATAAAATACCAAACTCCTGGAAATGAAGAATTTATTCAGGGAACTACAAAACATGGTGTAAAGCCTCAAGAGCAGGGTAGATCAAGCAGAAGAAAGAATCTCAGAGATTGAAAACAACACCTTCCAATTAAATAAGTCAGTCACAGAGATAGAGCAAAGAAATAAGAGAAAAGAGCAAAGCCTGCAAGAAATGTGGGATTATGTGAAGAAGCCAAACATGAGAGTTATGGGCATTCCTGAGGGTGAAGAAGATAATACACAAGAGTTGGATAAGCTATCTGAAGATATAATAGAGGAAAATTTCCCAGGCCTTGCTAAAATTCTAGATATCCAGGTACAAGAAGCCCAAAGGATCCCTAGGAGATTCATTGCAAACAGGAAGACACCATGTCATGCATTCATCAGACTGATCAAAAAATCCACTAAAGAGGCCCTTCTATGAGCTGTAAGGTGAAAGAAACAAGTAACATACCCCCAAAATATAAAGCAAACTGTCTAAGTATTCTGTCATAAGGTTTATTTTTAAAACAAAAATTTCAATGCCAACTAATAAAGCAAAAAAGAAACTTTATACATTAAAAAACAAACAAACAAACAAACAAAAAAGGAAAGTGCATCACAGTAATGCCAGATTTCTCAACTGAAATGTTACAAGCAAGCAGAGACTGGGGACACATTCTCACTCTTGTGAAGCAGAATAATGCCCAGATGTACCCAGTAAAGTTTTGTATATGAAGGAGAAATTAAGATATTCTCAGATAAACAAAGACTGAGGGAATTCACCAAGACAAGACCAGTCATCTAAGAAGTACTCAAAACAAAGTTGCACACGGACCAGCACAAGAAACACTCAGGAATGTAAAACTACTCAAGAGCTAAATATCAAAGGCCTGATACCACAATGGCTCAAGAGAGATAACATAGCAATGAAGTTCTACCCAACAGGATGAACAGAAATCTGCCCCACTGATCAGTTCTCTCAATAAATGTGAAAGGCTTGAACTCCCCACTCAAGATACATAGGCTGGCCCAATGGATAACAAAAAATACAAACCAAGTATCTACCGTCTCCAGGAAACTCATCTAACCTGCAAGAATGTGGTTAGACTGAAAATAAAGGGATGGAAATCAATATTTCAAGTAAACAGAAGCCAAAAAAAGGCTGGCATGGCTGTTTTGACTTCAGATAAATTAGTTTTAAATCAAAAGTAATGAAAGACAAAGATGGTCACTATATACTGGTGAAATGTACAGTTCAACAAGAAGACATAACAATTCTAACTATGTATGTGATCAACTTAAGTGCACCCATATTCACAAAGCAAACCCTACTTGAACTAAATCAAACGATAAACAGCAACACCATAATAGCCGGAGACTTCAACACCCCACTGACAGCACAGGACAGATTCTCCAAACAGAAAATAAACAAAGAAATAATGGACTTAAACAAAATGCTAGAACAAATGGGCCTGACTGAGATTTGCAGGACACTGTATCCAAAATCCACTGAATATATTTTCTTCTCATCAGCTCATGGGACATTCTCTAAGACTGACCATATCATAGGACACAAAGCATGTCTTAAAAATTAAAAGCAATACAAATTATACCATGTATCTTCTCAGAACACGGTGGAACAAAACTATAAATCAACCCTAAAATAAATTTTCATTTCTACTCTAAGTCGTGGAAGCTAAACAATCTTCTATTGAACAATTATTTTATAAACAAGGAAATCAAGATGGAAATCAAAAGTTTATTTGAACTAAATGACAAAGAAGACACAAGTTATCAAAATCTGTGGGACTCAGCTAAAGCTGTCCTGAGAGGAAAGTTTATTTCCATAAATGCCTATATCAAAAAGACAGAAAGATCACAAATAGACAAGCTAACAAATTCACTCAAAGAGGTGGAGAAAGAACAACAGACCAACCCAAAACTCAGCAGAAGTGAAATTAATATGATCAAATCAGAACTAAATTAAATTGACAACAAGGAAATAATATGGCAGATTAATAAAACAAAAACTTGGTTCTTTAAAAACATAAAGAAAATTGGCAAGTCTTTGGCTAGACTAAGAACAGAAAACAAAAATCTCTAATAAGCTCCATCAGGAACATGAAAGGAGAAATTACAAACTAATGCCATGGAGATACAAGATATCATCTATGAATTCTACAAAAACCTTTATGCACACAAACTGGAAAATGGGGAGGAAATAGACAATTTTTAAGAAACACACAGCCTCCCTATGCTCAACCAGGAAGAAATAGATTTCCTGAACAGACCAATATCAAGAACTGAAATTGAAACAACAGTAAAAACATTCCCAAAAGAAATGCCCCAGCCCAGATGGTTTCACACCCAAATTTTACCACACTTACAAAGAAGAACTGGTGTGTATCCTACAAAAGTCATTCCATGACATCGAGAAGTATAGAATCCTCCCCAACATATTTTATGAAGCCAACATAACACTGATACCAAAATCAGGAATGGACACAACAAAAAAAGAAAACTACAGAACAATATCCCTTATGAATATACATGAAAAAATTCTCAAAAAAATCCTAGCAAACCGAATCCAGGTGCTTATAAAGAATATAATCCATCAAGACCAAGTGGGCTTAATCCCAGAGATGCAGAGATGCGTCAACGTATGCAAATCTATAAATGTAATTCACCGCATAAATAGAAGCAAAAACAAAAGCCATATGATCCTCTCAATAGATGTATAAAAATCATTAGACAAAATTCAACACCATTTTATGATAAGAATAGTTAACAAAATAGGCAGAGATGGGGCCTACCAAAAAATGATACAAGCTATATATGACAAACCCACAGCTAGCATCATACTGAGTGGGAAAAAATTGAAAGCATTCCCACTTAGAACTGGAACCAGACAAGGTTGCCCAATGTCCCCATTATTTTTCAACATAGTCCTGAAAGTCCTTGTGAGAGCAATCAGGCAAGAGAGCAGAATCCAGGGTGTCCAAATCAGACTGAAGAGATCAAACTCTCACTCTTTGCTGATGATATGATATTATATCTACAAAACCACAAGGATTCAACCAACAGACTCCTGGAATTGATAAATGAACTCATTAAAGTCTCAGGACACACAATCAATACACACAAATCAGAGGCATTCACATGTGCCAATAACTGTCAAACTGAGAAGCAAATCAAGATTCATTACCCATCACAATGGCAACAAAGAAAATAAAGTACCTAGGAACATATTTAAATAAGGAGGTAAAAGACCTCTACAGGGAGAACTATGAAACAATGAGGAAAGAGATAGCAGAACATGTAAACAGGTGGAAAACCATACCATGCTCATGGATCAGAAGAATCAACATTGTTATAATGTCTGTACTATGAAAAGTTATCTACAGATTCAATGCAATCCCTATTAAATCACCAACATCATTTTTCATAGATACAGAAAAAAATAATTTTACTGTTTATATGGAACCAGAGAAGACCCCATTTAGTAAAAGCAATTTTAGGCAATAAAAACAAAATGGGAGGTATTAATTTGCCAGACTTCAAACTATACTACAAGGTTGTGGTTATTAAATCAGCTGGTATTAGCACAAGAACAGGAACACAGACCAGTGGATCAGAACTGAAAATCCAAATATAAAACCATCCTCATATAGCCATCTAAACTTGTACAAAGGAGACAAAAACATACGTGGCATAGAAGAAACTGTATTCATTAAATGGTGCTAGGAAAACTGGATAGCCACATGTAGAAGACTGAAACAGGACCCACACTTTTCACCTCTCACAAAAATCAAATCATGGTGGATAACAGACTTATACCTAAGGTGTGGAACTATTAGATCTGTAGAAGAAAATGTGAGAAAAACTCTTATAGACATTGGCCTAGGCAAAGGATTTATGAAGAAGACCCCAAAGGCAATCACAGCAACAACCAAAATAAATAAATTGGACCTGATCAAATTTAAAAGCATCTGCATAGCCAAAGAAACTGTCATGAGAGAAAACAGACAACCTACAGCATGGGAAAAAATTTCTGCATGCTACACGTCTGATAAAGTACTGATAATTAGAATTGATTTAGAATTCAGGAAAATCAGCAAGAAAAAAATCAAACAACCTATCAAAAAGTGGACAAAGGACATGAATAGAAATTTTCAAAAGAATACAGAAGAATGGCCAACAATCATATGAATAAAATGTTCAACATCTCTAATCATCAGGGAAATGCAAATCAAAACCACAATGAGCTACACTTATCTCCAGTGAGAATGACCTTTATCAAAAAGTCCCAAAACAATAAACGTTGGCGTGGATGTGGAGAGATAGGAACACTCATACACTGCTGGTGGGACTGAAAACTAGTGCAAACTCTGTGGAAAGCAATATGGAGATACCTTAAACAGATACAAGTAGACATACCATTTGATCCAGCAATCTCATTATTGGGCATCTACCCAAAAGAACAAAAGACATTCTATAGAAAATATATCTGCACCTGAATGTTTATAGCAGCAGAATTCACAATTGCAAAGATGTGGAAACAACCCAAGTGCCCATCAATACATGTGTGGATTAATAAAATGTGGTATATGTGTACCATGGAGTACTACTGTGGTATATGTGTACCATGGAGTACTACTCAGCTTTAAGAAATAATGGTGATATAGCACCTCTTGTATTTTCCTGTATAGAACTGGAATCCATTCTACTAAGTGAAGTATCCCAAGAATGGAAAAATAAGCACCACATATACTCACCATGAAATTGGTTTTAGTGATCATCACCTAAGAGCACATGTATGAATAACATTCATTGGGTTTTGGGCAGATGTGAGGGGGCAAGGGGATGCATGTATACATACATAATGAGCGTGATGCGTACCGTCCTAGGGATGGACACACTTAAAGCTCTAACTCATGTGGGCAGCAGGGGACAAGGGCAATATACGTAACCTAAACTTTTTTATTCCCTTAATATGCTGAAATAAAAGTAAATGGCCTCTAGACTTACTTCTTAAGAAATTTGGCCTTGGTGTCAGAACATTTTGCCACTTACTAGCTGCAATATTTTTAAAAAGTTATCCTTTATATGCTTCAGTGTCCTTGTAAGTAAATGGGGTGATAATAACTACCTCACAAGTTTATGAAGATAAAAAGTGATCTTGCATGTAAAATGCTTAGCAACGTGCTTTGCATAGTAAATTTTCAACAAGCAGCAAGTACAACTGTTAATAGTAATATTAGTGCCAATATTAATATTAGCACAAGCAATAGTAGTAGTAATAGTCATCATTGTCATTATCATCGTCATCATATCAATAGTGGTACTAACTTGAGAAGAGCATCTTTTTGTTAGTTGCTATGTATTTACATTTAAATGTCCACCCACTTTTATGAGTTGTGGTCAATGAAAGACTTTTCAGAAGTAGATATATATATGAGTAGAACTGTATACAAAACTGAAATATCAGCATTCTCCTTTTCCCAGTCACCTTCCTGAACACTTCAGTGCTTGAAGCTGTACTTCCAAATCACTTTGAAGAATTTCATACTTCTGCCTCTATCAATAGCCTGCCATTAATTATTATGATGAGTGTGAGACCTATGTATGCAACCTAATGTTCAGGCCACACAAAAATTTTTATATTTTTTTTATTTTTTTTGAGACAGAGTCTCACTCTGTTGCCTGGGCTAGAGTGAGTGCCGTGGCATCAGCCTTGCTCACAGCAAACTCAAACACCTGGGCTCAAGCGATCCTCCTGCCTCAGCCTCCCGAGTAGCTGGGACTACAGGCATGAGCCACCATGCCTGGCTAATTTTTTCTATGTATATTTTTAGCTGTCCAAATCATTGCTTTCTATTTTTGGTAGAGACGGGGTCTTGCTCTTGCTCAGGCTGGTCTTGATCTCCTGAGCTCAAACGATCCGCCCACCTCGGCCTCCCGGATTGCTGGGATTACAGGCGTGAGCCACCGCGCCTGGCCTTTTAAAGCAAAGCATTAAAGACACTAAACCTTCATATAAATAAGAGACTCAGAGATACTATGTTCATCACATTTATTTTTTGAAGACTTTTCCACACTGTTCTACTTAACTAACAGTAGGTGGCATCAACAATAAAGTCCTAGAGCCCAACTGAACTATGAATATTGAGGCATTGGCATGACAGCCCAATTTTGTTGGGCAGGTCATGCATGTACAATAGCAGATCTTCCACTGAACAATGAAATAATCATAATATATCCATAATAAGTTAATGAATAAATTGATACACTCTACTAATTTATGAGGTACTGGAACTTTGAAACATGTCTTTCTGAATTGACTCATTTATCAATCCATCCTCACTCTATCCACCCATCCATCTATCCATCCAGTGAATTATTTATTTACTTGCTTTCAATTTTTTAAGTTTTTTATGCCCATATTGAAAGTGAATATTTACTTGTTTTTAAATTTTACTGAGAATCTTCCATACACAAAGCCTATCATTAAGTTTTTGGTACCTGAAAAGTGCTTGAGTACTTGGATAATTAAATTAGACAAGCTCTCTACCCTTGAGGATATCAAAATCAGTAAAAGAACTAGCATAAATATACAGCAAAATAATATATGTTATTATAAAGGGATACCTGATGTATTTAAGAATACAGAAGAAGGACAGATTGATTTATGTTGGCATTTTTAAAGAAGGGTTTGTATAGCATATAGCATTTTTATGATCTATTAAGGATAAATAGATTTTGATGAGTTAAGGCAGGTCATTCAAGGCTGAGGAAAGAGCTTAATAGCTGTAAATGAATACAATATCTCTTTCTAAACGCTGTCTCCTAAGAAATGTTAAATCCAAGTGTTACTGTATAAACAGAAATTTCCATAAGGTGTAAATGTTTAATAGAAGTATAAATGGAGGAAAATTGCTACTCTTCCAAATCCTCAGCACGATATTTTAGAAGGTGATCCGAGTTACATAAAGCCATGTTCAAAGAAATCTGTCCATTCAAACTATGTCTATTGACTATAGAATAAATAAATATTCACATATGAACAGGGTGATAGAGCATAGACTCCCAAGTGGTCAATTGCCCCATCTTTAACTCCAGTTAAACTATCATTCTGCATAGTTATTAATGATTTTCATATTTATCGGTAAGTTAAAGTCATCTTTCATGAAGCTAAACTACTGTGAAAGCAAACTTTAGTTGAGAGTTATTTGAGTTTTCTTTAAAATAGTTATGCTAAAGGTAATTTTGTGCATAAGTAGACACATCTATTTGTGACATTGATCAAAATATAGATTATATTTTTTATTAATTACTGAAAGTTTTGAAAGCACTGTAAGTGGTGGGGAACCTGCAGCCTTAAGTCCACATGTGGCCTTCTAGGTCTTTAGGTGTGGCCTTTTGATTGAATCCAAATTTTACAGAATGAATCCTGGATTTCTTTTAAAAATAAGATAAAAATATAAAAGGCAAACAAAAATGTCAAAAAAAAACACCCTGCTATACACAAATTTAATAAAGGAATTTTATTATTCCCATATACTTTTAAATGGACAAAGGAATATTATTTATATTATAGAATTATCTCACCCCTCCACACACACGCACGCACACACACACACACACACACACACACAAGTGAGGCACCTGTGCTTGTTTTCATTTTCTACCAATAGTAACATCAGCCAATAATGTGGAGTTAAATCATCATCATATAAAATGTTTCCATAATGTTTATAATAGAGGATGCCAGTTCATTGAGAAATTTCCTTGATTATATATATATATGTGTATATATATACTTCAAACTATTGAAAAAAATAGTAGTTGGGCTCATTGGAAGAACCATTTCCATTCATTCTATGAATTATTTTATCTTCCACTATGCAAAAAACTATGTTGCGGTAGGTTTTATTTTTTCTTTCTTTTTCCTTTTTTTTATATTTCACATTGTCTTTGCCCATGAGGAGCTTGCAGTTTAACCTGGGTAAAAATAGAGTAGTCTCAATTCCATAAGCTTCAGCTGAAATGAAAAATGAAGATAAAGGAAACAGTAAGTAAATATAATGAGTGTAAATAGGTAATCTGATTAATTCAGTTTATAAAATAGAAAATGTTTTCTCCAGGTATTTTTACCTTACAGTCTTACTAAGAGCATAGACTCAAAGCCAGTCAGACCTGGTTTCATGGCCAGGATCCTTCCCTTATGAACTGTATGGCTAAGGGAAATTACCTACCTTCTCAGTGTTGTGTGAATTACATGATACCATGCTTGTAAAACAGTACAGTGCATAGCAAAGAGAAAACATTCAGATATTAGCCAGTGTTATTCTTATTAAATTTTAGTTTGTGTATGTGGAGGACAAATATAATTTAATGAGCCACCATTTCAGAATTAGATCTTTTCAATAGTGAAATTCTCTGCAAATTTAACCTCACTTTCATTTTGTGCCTACATAAACTTTATGGTGGGCTCTTTACATTGTTAATGGATTATTCTATTTTTGCCACCCATTTTTGAGACACATGTTAGTCTCCTGCTGGGAAGCATCAGTACCTTTTTTTAAGGAATATGGACTGTGTGTTTTTGGTGAAGTGTATAAATAAGGGTCCTCTTTCCTTTTAGAAGAAATTTCAGCTTTTTAGCCTTCCTATCAAAAAGTTAATTCACAATAACTGTTCATTCACACATATGCTTAACCAATCTTGTGAATCTGACAAGACTGGTTATGGATCACTTGTAAACGCCTGGTATTGACAAATTTTTGTGCTTGTAATGTTCACATACCCAGAAAATTCACAGGGAGTACATTTGATAAATCAATAATGATAATAGTAGTAATAACATTGAAGAGTCTTCTGTTGCTTTCTTGACATAATCTTCAGAAAAGTAAAATTTTCTAGAAAAAAAATGATACACCTCAAGTTCTAGTTATTACTTGATACTATATAATTTGTTTTTGTATCCTTGTGGAAAAACACAAAAACTTTATTCAGAGAATAAATTCACTTAAGGATACATATTTGCTGAAGCACATGTAAAACATTGATTTTATTCTGATTGTTCGTGCATTTCTGAGTGAACTTTGACCAATCAATTAACTTGATTTTGGCATTTTATCTTGAAAAAATATGCACATGCAGCTAGAATTGCAATGAGAATTAACAAGTACAATGTTTTAAAATCTTCTTTGAAAGTGCCATGAATATTTTAATTCACAGGAATACAAATAAAAGTGACATGCAGTCATGGGCAAAGAAAAGTTCTGTATGTCAAAGTTAAATATTATCACACTTTCTGGTTAGCAAGTGCTAGTGCATTTTCCAGGACAACAGTGGTTTACTATGCGTAGGTAAAGTGAGTCAGAAAATAAACCGTGTAATAATAACCATCAATACATTAGACCAGTGGAACAGAACAGAAAACCCAAATACAAAACCATCCTCATATAGCCATCTAATCTTTGACAAAATAGACAAAAACATACTCTGGGGACAAGAATCCCTATTCAATAAATGGTGCTGGGAAAACTGGATAGCCACATGTAGAAGACTGAAACAGGACCCACAGATTTCACCTATCACAAAAATCAAATCACGGTGGATAACAGATTTAAACCTTAAATGGGAAACGATTAGAATTCTAGAAGAAAATGTAGGAAAGACTCTTATAGACATTGGTCTAGGCAAAGAATTCCTCAGGCAATCACAGCAACAACAAAAATAAATGAATGGGACCTGATTAAATTAAA
>MPIZ01001313.1:316882-333018 GCA_003258685.1 Prolemur simus | reverse complement strand
AAAAAAAAAAACACCTTATAATGTGCATGTGAGTGGGGATTTGTGATAGATAGATTAAATATTTATATGTCTTATCTGCTACAGTAATTACTATAATTTAGGTCAAGAATCAGAGGACTTGATGAAATCTATGGACTACAGCCCCTCAAAAATCACACACATGCACACATATATACTTTTACATATGATTTCAGTGACATTACGAAACCCTTGAAAATTTATCTATGGAGCCTAAGAAAATATCATGTGCTAGCACCTTATGAAAAACATAGTATGGAGAGATAAACAATAAGAAAAATATATCCCTGTGAATTTGCTATATCTTTTAAGCAGAACCTAGATTCTAAGCTTTTTAAAGTTAGGGATAATTTTATAATGATCCAACCTCAACACCTAGCACATTGACTGGTGCTATATAGGAAGTGGAAAATAAATGATGAATGAATAAAAGAATAATCTTTTGGGGAGAGGAATTAGATGCAATAATTGACAATGGACCTTTAGAGCACTCTTAGTAACAGAACATCTTCTTCCACTCTTCTTAACACTGAAATTTTATTCTCATAGTGAAAACATGGCTTCTCTACTTCCAGAAAAAGAGTGTTATAAGCTAAATTGTATCCCTCTTCAAATTAATATGTTAAAGTACTAGTACAAAATGGGAGTATAATTGGACATGGAGTCTTTAAAGAAGTAATTATGTTAGAATGTGGCTATTAGGTGAGCCTTAATCCAATATGACTGGTGTCCTTATAAGAGTAAATTTGGATACAAACATGTCCTTACAGAAGACAATACGAAGGCACCAAAAGAAGATGGCTATCTGGAAACTGTGGAGATGGGCCACAGGAGAAATCAACTCTGCTACCTTAATCTTGGACTTCTACATTCCAGAACTGTGAGAAAATAAATTTCTGTTGTTTAAGCCCCCTATATCCCACCCCCATACATTTTTATGGAAGCCCTACCTACTAAGCTGATCCAAAAAGTAAAGGCTAAATAATGTGGGCCAGCCACTGAGTAGATATCTGCTTACTTCTCATTGACCAGAACTGTGTGTCACCAAAACAGACACATACTATGTGTAAGGAACAGCAAAGGGAGAACATATAAGTAATATCCATACTATCCCTTCTTCCACTAAAATGAATATAAAAATTAGCTTTTTATTTATTAAGTTCAGATTCTCTATACCTTTTTAGGTTACAATTATTAAGACTTGTAGAAAGAGCATAAATCTCCCAAATTCTAGTTTGTGGTCTCAGATTGATCAGTGAAATTCTATTTCTCTACTAATTCATGGGTAAAAGAGAAATAAAAATGTAGGCTTGCATTAAAGATGAGGGAATTTGCATGTAATACAACCAGCTCCATTCTTTGCATGCTACAGAAGCCCGGGAGCATCACTGTTGCTGTTATATAAATTGATACATTAAAATTTACATATACTTTGGGCTAGCTGTCTCTCTTGTACACTGAATGTCTCTTATCTGTGTTATTTTTTAACCATACTGACAAAAAATCATGATGAGAAAAAAATGTTACAATAAATGAAGTGGAAATTTAACCTTTGATTTCCCCTGCAAGCCTAATTGAAGAACTTAAGTTTTCAGAGAAAAGAGCATGTTTATTTAACAATAATGCAAAATTAATCATTATTCTACTCAGTTGAGAACATTGCAAATAACATCAGTGCTCAGCATTATTATTCTTGTTATTTAAAAATTGCAGCAGGACAATGGAAACATTAACTAAGCAGTTTTCAGACAATTAACTTGTTGATGGCTTTCTATTCAGAGAGAGACTCCAATGTATACCTCCATGTTTAGACTCAATATTGGACCATATAACACTCTCATAATCTGATATACTCTTAATAAAACATATTTTATTTTTATTTATTTTTTTTATTTCAGGATATTATGAGGGTACAAATTTTTGGTTACATTTTATGTCTTTTGCATTACAGAGGCATGCCCTTCCCCTCTGTAATGTTCACCATGTCCATTAGTTGTGAGTTTATCCACCCCAAGCCCCTAATCCCTGGAGTATATTACTACTGTGTGAGCACTGTAGTGTTGATCAGTTAGTGCCAATTTGGTGGCAAGTACATGTGGAGGCTATTCCTCCAAACTTGTGATACCTCACTGTGGATAATGGGCTCAAGCTTAATCCAGGAAAATACAAGAGGTACTAGATTACTGTCATTTCTTATAATTGAGTAGTATTCCATTGTATACATATACCAAATTTTAATAATCCACTCATGAATTGACAGGCAGTTTGGTTATTTCCACATCTTTGCAATAGTGAATTGTGCTGCCATAAACATTCGGGTGCAGATGTCTTTATTATAGAATGATTTTTGCTCTTTGGGGTAGATGCCTAATAGTGTTATTGCTGGATTGAATGGTATTTCTATTTTTAGCTCTTTGAGGTATCTCCAAATTCTTTTCCACAGAGGTTGTACCAATTTACAGTCCCACCAGCAGTGTAAGAGTGTTCCCATCTCTCCATATCCTGGTCAGCATTTATTGTTTTGGGATTTTTTGTTTGAGGCCAATCTCACCGGGGTTAGGCGATATCTCATTGTGGTTTTTATTTGCATTTCTCTAATGATTAGAGATGCTGAGCATTTTTTATATGTTTGCTGGCCATTATTCTTTCTTCTTTTGAAAAGTTTCTGTTCATTTCCTTTGCCCATTTATTGATGTGGTTGTTTGATTTTTTCTTGTTAATTTTTTAAAATTCTAAATAGATTCTTGTTACCAGCCCTTTATCAGATGTGTAGAGAGCAAATATTTTCTCCCATTCTGTGGGCTATTAGCTCTAATGATAGTTTCCTTGGCTGTGCAAAAGCTTTTTAATTTGATCACATCAAATTTATTCATTTTTGTTGCTGCAGTGATTGCTTTGGGGGTCTTCTTCAAAAATTCTTTGCCTAGGCTGATGTGTGAACAGGATATATTTTAATAGGATCACTTCAAAGTGATTTTAATGCAGCAGAACAATTAATTAACTAATTATTTAATAACTTTTAATTACAGTCACATAAGTGGAATTGGCTTTGCTATTGCTACTGCATGGTTTAATAAGTTTAAAGATTAAACACAATAATTTGAAATTTTATTTTATTATTCAACTAAATCACTTGTCGATATATACATATGTATCTATGGGCTTAGGTGATATGAGTACATGTATTAACAGTTTCACTCTGAGCATACATTGTACTTTTCATTTATGGTACATCATTTTTGTGTCCTCCAAAATCTTGAGGGTCTGATAGAGATTTTGAGTATATATGTATATTCATTCTAAATGCAAAAAAATTAGAAGCAGAAAAGCACAGTTTTTAAATTCAAGAAAAATAAAATATTTTGCTTTTACCCAGCAAATCATTCTATAATATCAGTTACTCATTATGAATCCTTTAAATTACTCTAAAAATTATTGTTACTGTGGAGCAGAAAAATATATAAGCCAACTGTAGCCCTGTTTGATCACATGTGAAACACAAGATTTGGTTAGGTATTTATAACACCTGCATCAATTAAACAAAATCAGGCTACTATAGAAAAGAAGGAAAATTTTAAGGATCAGAATATACTTTACCAAGTAATAATAAAGCACAGTTATCAAACTTAAAACACTCAATGGAAGCTCCAAAAATTCATGTGGACACCACTCAATGAGAACATAGTAATCAAACAGATCAACATGAGGAATTATGAGGAAACATATCAAAGTGCATGCTACTTGTTCTAGCTGAAAACATCTTTTCCTCTGTTTAGCTAATCCCTACTTACAGTTAATACCTCAACTTAAACATCACTTTTATAGGGAAGCTTTCTCTCACTGCATCCAGACACTTCTGTGTGTTTTGTGTTTCCTTGACTTTCTCTATTTCTTCTGCTCAGGAAATGTATAAGCTTTCAATTATTTATTTAAATAATAATAAATATTTATTTCTTACATATTCTCCATATAAAGTTTACCTCCTTTGTTTTACCATCAGCTCTATGTAGACAGGTATCCTCAGCATCTATTAATGGCACATGGCTTGGCACATCGCTCACTAGATAGGTCTTTTACAATTTTTTATGAGATCATCAATCAGGTGTGGTTACTAAAGGAGACCAAGGAGAGGTTCAGGAAAAAACAAAGGTGATTATAATTACAGCTACTAGACACCAGAATCACAGGCACAGCATGTCACACATGACCACATCATGCACCAAGGTGGTGAGGAGGACGAAGACAGGAGCAAGGGGAGTGTTTAGGCCACTGTCTTTACTGGGGTTTCTGCTGGAAAGATAAAACAGAGCAGGGTAAACCATTTGGGATTGGCTAATTTGAATAATTTTAGAGGGTATTGAACTATGGGAGGCTCTCTAGTTGCCTAGTGCCTGGCCCTGAATTGATTAAGGAAGAGGAATATTATCCCCTGGGTTGTAGGGGACAGACTGAGGTGATATGGATCTTAATTGGTTAGTGCACAGATCAAAGACATGCTTCTGGGTAAGCCTTTTGTTATCTTTAAGAATTGGCTAGTCCTGGGAAAGGTAATCTCTCCACAGCCAAAAAGTTTTTTGGATATGACAAAATGTCATAGTATACAGAAATTTTTTTAAAATTACGATGCAAAAGGTGTAATCTTTTCCTTCTTTTTTGACTGCAGATGTTGGGGGTTGAGTTAATTATACTCCTCAGCTCATGAAATAATTATCATCATTACTATTACAAGGCTCATCTCCTATTTAATTTAATCATTCATTCTCTTTCATTTCCATTTCCCATTTCAAATCATGTGCTCATGCTATCTTTCTCTCCCTCTTCAGAATTTAATAATGTAGAAAATATTAGAGGAGGGAGAAAAGATGGTGGAGTGGAGGTAACCTCTTGGATTCCTGCTCCCAGAGAGGAAGGCATAGAATTTGGCCTGCTACATGTGACCTCCCCCATAAGGACAATGTTGTGAATCGATGGTGAATCAGTGTGGGACAAAAAGCAAGAAAAAGAAAAGGTGAATGGGAGAGAAGATCGAGAAAATCTGGAGAGTGCGAGACAATCAATAGAGAGCAGAGCGTGGGACAGCTGCGCCTGCCTCACCAGTGAGTGAGGTGGGATCAGTCCCACAGGAGAACACCTTGTTTCCCCACTGGCCTCCACACCCACTCTGACAGGGATCTGCCTGAAGTCGGTGCAAAATCACTGTGGGAAACGTGGGGCTCTGTGGAGAGGAGACATTTGCAGGAAGCATCTTGAACTCCCGAGCTCTGTGCCAGGACTGCACTTGGCGTGGGAGGGACTGCTCTGGGCTACCACTGGAGGCAGTTAGGAGACAGGTAAACTGCCTCTACCACTCAGTGGGTCCAGATTGATGGAGGTGAAAACTAATTAGGGGACTCTAAACTGGAAACCTCTGCGGGCTATTAGGCCCACTCAGCATGGATTGAAGAGAGCAAGAGCTGCTGCTGAACAGGTGTGAGATTGTGGGAGGGTGACATAAAAGAGACAAGGGGGCATCCTGATGACACAGCCCAACAACCTGGCACCTGGCAAACCCTGGGGAATCGCCCCCAGTGCTGGTGATCTGTGGACATGCAGTTGCCATTATGGGGGTCCACACCCTGGCCGCTGCAGTGCGATACAGTGTCTGGCGGATCCCTTCCCCCAGCCCACTTGCTAGGATCTCCGCACTTGTGCGACCTATGGCCAGTGGTCTCGTTTTGATGTGTGAACTCTGAGTACTCCTCCAGTCATGAGAGATAAGCACGAGGACCTTGCAGGCATTGGGGCAGGGTAGACCATCACACCCAGGATCTGCAGCTGCTGGGGCGCTGGGTGAACAGTGGCACCACCCCCTTCCCCTAGCCAGCATCTTTTGCACAGAAAGTGGTAGACGCCACCTCTGGAGAGGGACAGACAAGAGAAAACCACTTTCTGTCTGCAACCAGTGTGAATCTTGGCTGTAGATCAAAAGTCGTCAGCCCAGTGACTTAACTCGTCAGACCTGTTTTAGGTCAAATTAATACTCTGGGGATAGAACCACCAGGAGCAGCCCCCCAACTGTGGTAGAAGAACCCTGAACAACCCAAAAATGGCTCCCCTAGTGACAAAGGAAGCAACACACCTAAGCTGTTAGGAAGCCTAGGAACAGAGCCTGCACATGGCATATTACTTTCCAGAGGAAAGCTGAAAAGAGGGGAGCAACCACTGATCCAGATGGGAAGAGCTCAGCCAAACAACTCTGGAAGTATAAAGAATCAAAGAATTAAAAGGAAAAAAAACACACCCAAAGAGGGACACCAGCTCTCTAGCAATGGACATTAACCAAATTCAGAACTCTAAAATGTCACAGGAAGAATTTAGAACATGGATTGTAACAAAACTGAATGAAATGCACGAAGAAATGGATAACCAACAAAAGGAAACCACAAAAAAATCCAAGACTTGGAAGAAAAATTCACTAAAGAAATCAAAATATTAAGGAAAAATTAAACTGAACTCCTGGAAATGAAGAATTTATTCAGGTAACTACAAAACACAGTGGGAAGCCTCAAGAGCAGAGTAGATCAAACAGAAGAAAGAATCTCAGAGATCAAAGATAACACCTTCCAATTAAATAAGTCAGTCACAGAGATAGAGCAAAGACACAAGAGAAAAGACCAAGACTACAAGAAATGTGGCATTATGTGAAGTAGCCTAATGTGAAGGTTATGGGCATTCCTGAGGCTGAGGAAGATAATAAGCAAGGGTTGGATAAGCAAAAATGATACAAGCCATATATGACAAACCCACAGCCAACATCATACTGAAGGGGGAAAAACTGAATGAATTCCCACTTAGAAATGGATCCAGACAAGGTTGTCCACTGACCCCATTGCTTTTCAACATAGTCCTGGAAGTCCTTGGAAGAGCAATCAGGCAAGAGTGCAGAATCAAGAGTGTCCAAATGGGGACAGAAGAGAGCAAACACTCACTCTTTGCTGATAATATGATATTACATCTAGAAAATCCCAAGGATTCAACCAACAGACTCCTGGAATTGATCAATGAATTCAGCAAAGTCTCAGGATACGAAATCAATACACAAATCAAAGGTATTCATACACGCCAATAATAGTCAAAAGTCAAACCAAATTAAAGACTCAATACCCCTCACAATAGCAACAAAGAAAAAAAAAATACCTAGGAATATATTTAACTAAGTAGGTAAAATACCTGAATAGAGAGAACTATGAAACACTGAGGAAGGAATTTTCCGAGCATGTAAACAGTTGTAAAAGCATACCATGCTTGTGGATCGGAAGAATCAACATTGTTATAATGTCTATACTACCCAAAGTGATCTACACATTCAATGCAATCCCTATTAAATTACCAACATCATTTTTCACAGATATAGAAAAAATAATTTTACTCTTTGAATAAAACCAGAGTAGACCGTGTTTAGCAAAAGCAATTTTAGGCAATAAGAAAAAAATGGGAGGTACTAATTTACCAGACTTCAAACTATACTACAAAGCTGTGATTATTAAAACTGCTTGGTATTGGCATAAGAACAGGGACACAGACAAGTGGAACAGAACAGAACATCCAAATATAAAACCATCCTCATATAGCCATCTAATCTTTGACAAAGCAGACAAAAACATACTTTGGTTAAAAGAATTCTTATTTAATAAATGGTGTTGGAAAAACTGGATAGCCACATGCAGAAGACTGAAAAAGGTCCCACATATTTCACCTCTCACAAAAATCAAATTACGGTGGAAAAAAAGACTTAAACCATAGGTGTGAAAGTATTAGAATTCTAGAAGAAAATGTGAGAAAAGCTCTTATAGATATTGGCCTAGGCAAAGAATTTATCAAGATGACCCCAAAGGGAATCACAGCAAAAACAAAAATAAATAAATGGGACCTGATTAAATTAAAAAGCTTCTGCACACCCAAAGAAACTCTCAGGAGAGTAAACAGACAACCTACAGAATGGGAAAAAATTTTCGCATGCTACACATTCGATAAGAGACTCATAACTAGAATCTATTTAGGACTCAGGAAAATCAGCATGAAAAAAATCAAACAACCCTATCAAAAAGTTGGCAAAGAACCTGAACAGAAGTTTTTTCAAAATAAGACAGAAGAATGGCCAACAAACATATGAAAAAATGTTCAACATCTCTAATCATCAGGCAAATGCAAATCAAAATCACAATGAGATATCACTTAACTCCAATGAGAATGGCCTTTATCAAAAAGTCCCAAATCAATAAATGTTGGCATGGATGCGGAGAGACAGAAACACTCATACACTGTTGGTGGGACTGCAAACTAGTGCAACCTCTGTGGAAAGCAATATGGAGATACCTTAAACAGATACAAGTAGACCTACCATTTGATCCAGCAATCCCTTTATTGGGCATCTACCCAAAGAAACAAAAGTCATTCTATAAAAAAGACACCTGCACCCAAATATATATATATTTGAGACAGAGTCTCGCTCTCTTGCCCGACTAGAGTGCCGTGGTGTCAGCCTAGCTCACAGCAACCTCCAACTCCTGGGCTTAAACGATCCTACTGCCTCAGCCTCTCAAGTTGCTGGGACTACAGGCATGTGCCACGATGCCCGGCTAATTTTTTTTTTTCTATATATATTTTTAGTTGGCCAGATCATTTCTTTCTATTTTTAATAGAGACTCTTGCTCAGGCTGGTCTCAAACTCCTGACCTCGAGTGATCCACCCACCTCAGCCTCCCAGAGTGCTAGGATTACAGGCGTGAGCCACCGTGCACAGCCTGCACCCAAATATTTATAGCAGCACAATTCACAATTGCAAAAATGTGGAAACAACCCAAGTGCCCATCAATCCATGTGTGGATTAAGGAAATATGGTATATGTATACCATGGATTACTATTCAGCTATAAGAAACAATGGTGATATAGCACCTCTTATATTATCCTGGGTAGAGCTGGAACCTATTCTACTAAGTGAAGTATCCTAAGAATGGAAAAATAAGCACCACGTGTACTCACCATCAAATTCTTTTCCCTGATCATCACCTAAGAGCACATTTAGGAATAACATTAATCGGGTGACAGACATATGTGGGGGTGAGGGGATGGGTGTATACCTACATAATGAGTGCGATGAGCACTGTCTGGGGAATGGCCACACTTGAAGCTATGACTCGGGGGTGTACGGGGGAATAGCCATTATACATAACCTAAACTTTTGTACCCCCATAATATGCTGAAATAAAAAAATAAAAAATAAAAAATAAAAACAATGATAGGAATATTGCCAAATATTATTTTAAATTAAACAATTCTGTTGATGTTCTCCCTTTATATTTTTGTGTATTTGAGAAAAATTTACACAGATTAAAAATAGTTGAACTTACATGCCCAAATTGTCTATATTTATATACGTAGTTGACTGAGATGGAATCGCATGATGGAGAAAAAGCTGTTCTGTTATAATATCTGGCTTTTCTTTACCACCTTCCTCTTGTGCCCAGAAGTTCAGTGTTTTTCACCTTCACTGAAATTTTTTCCTCTAAACCTGTAGGTAAAAATCTTGTGCCACGATGTTGTCATTTTCTAAGATTATAGCTACTTAATCTGGCCAATTTGTCACATTTTTATTGATAATTTATTCTATCCCATTTAGTAAAAAATTGTGATACGCCAAGAGGAGATAGCTGTTTCACTAATCTTCTATTTAAGAAAATATGTGTGACATATTAGATATAAGAACATAATCCCATACAGAAATAAAATCATAGATTTGCCTTTCTTTGTCCAGATGTGTCCTAAGTGGGCATACAATGCTTGGACTGATGCAAGAGTTAAGATTGTATCTTATCTTTTCTTTCCATTAATTGTCCCCATCTCCATACTTTTGGAAGTTTGATTCATTCTTCCCATCATATCTGATGTTTTTTACAGTATTTAATTTTGTGCTACAAACACCCTACTGTCTCTTTTAGAATCCCTTTGATAGCCAAACATTTTTACTCATTTTTTTAAATATTCATAAACATTTATAATTTGACATAATCAAAAATGTACTTTAAGAAGATGGGACATCCATGAACTAGTGAAGTTACTAGACAGCACAGAGATTTAAATATGAATTCCACAATGTTATACTTCAGTGAGCAAAGTAATGCAACAAGTAGGAAGCCATCTTCAATGTCATGTTCCACAAAGCAATAAGTCACATTGATTTCTCAGGTTTCTTCCAGATGTGGTATTTCTGATTAATAAACAATAGTAAAAAATAGTAACATAATTCTTTGCATATTTTATCAATATTCTCTTTGTAAGAAGATATTCAGGAAATATGGCAGAAGATATTTTTTCCTCCAGGTGACTGCTAAAATATGCTAATATTTTTCTAGGTAATGACAAAGACATGTGTGTGTTTGTGTGTGTGTTTGTATGTGCAAAGGATTGGCTGTACAGGACAGTATGTGGCCTCCAGTCATTTCCACAGAGATTATACAGTCCATCTGGTCTTTCAAATTCAACAAAAGACACTGCTGGAAATAACTCCTACCTAGCCAAGTTGTCTCATGAATGGTAAAATGTTTTACCTCAAAAATATATCTCCCTGCCTTGACTCAGTATTTCTCAGCACAGACTAGCATCTGTGATTACTATCCAGCTTTGCAAGGCTTTAAATTACGCTCCTTTTAGTTATTCTTTGCAAGAATAAAAATGACTCTAGGAAAACAAATCAAATCACTGACAAATCTATTAACTCTTTTCAAGTAACTAAAGAAATGTGCACTGAATACATAGGTGCTAGCATAAAGTATAAAATATCATACTAAACATAAACAGGGAACTTATCTAATACAAAGAAGAGTGATAACAAATGAACTGCTAAATTATTAATTTTGGGAGCACAATAGTTTGTGAAATAACTTTAAAGTATATTCAAAGTAATTGAGCCAGAATCTTTGAGGGAAATATGTTCTTTATTCCACCAAGTATATATTAAGTCAAGGTTTAAAATCTGTATGAAACCTTTAATTATTACATCCCAGAACACCCCTTCTTCTGCATGTCATTGCCAAATCAATTTACACGATTTTCATGTGAACCTCTGTAAGGATAATGTGACCCAGTTCCTGACCATAGTTTACTGGTTCTGATGAGGAAATATGACCAAAGCTGCACAAATTACACTCTTTTATTCAAAAATATTGAAACTGCAACTGAAAAAGAGAGTGCAGTCAATCTCCATGGGGCTGAAATTCGTGAGCTATTGGCAATCATGTTCTGTCATGTAAACTAAAGCAAGAAAAATAAAGTGAGCATGCAGAGATAAGTACACTCAAAGTGCAAGCACAACACACCAGAAAAAGCAACCCCTGCGTAATGTCAGCAAAATGATGGAAAGAACAGCTCCAATCTTTTATTGCCTCACAGAAACATGTAAAAACAAGCAACAACCATCAGAACCAACTTTATCAGGACTGTGGAAAATAGTTAAAGAGTTATAGCAAAACAAATGATGAATCAAGAAAAAAACAACTTTAAAATTCTGGAAAACCTTTGTGGCATTTTTATTTTCCCTTGCCCCATAACTAAATACAATGGCACCAAAATTTGGTTCTGTAAAAAGATAAAAGGTTTGACAAAATTTTAGGTAAAATGATGAAGAAAAAAGGAGAGAAGACACAAATAATTAAACTTGAAGATTAAAGTGGGCACATAATTACTGACTTTATAGAAATAAAAATGATTATGAAAAAATACTGTGAGAAATTTTATGTCAATAAATTGGGTAACTGAGAGGAAATGGACAAATGCTGAAAAATACACAAACTTCCAAAAGACACTCAAGAAAAAAATAGAATCTCTGACCTGGCTTATAACAAATGAAGAAATTAAATCAGTAAGGAAAAACCTCACATGATGAGTGAGTTGCACACCCTCTGGGGAATGGTCATGCTTGAAGGTGCTGACTCGGGGAGGTGGGGGGGGGAGGGGATGGAAGTATGACTACATGGTGAGTGCCAGGCGCACTGTCTGGAGAATGGACACGCTTGAGGCTCTGACTCAGGGGGATGGGTGGGACATAGACAATGTATATAACCTGAACTTATGTACCCCCATGATGAGCTGAAATTAAAAAAAAAAGAAAAAAGAAAAGTCATATGGATTCACAGGTGAATTCTGTGAAACATTAAAAAAATACCCTAACAGTAATGTTTCCCAGACTCCTTAAAAATTATAACAGGGCAGAAAACGTTCTGATCTATTCAATGAGGCCAACATTATCCTGACTCCAAAGAAAAGAAAACATTAAATTAATATCACGTAGGAATATCAATGCAGAAATCTTCAAAGAAAATTATAAAACCAAATCCAATTAGGTATTAAGAAGATTATATACCAATACCAAATAGGGTTTATGCCAACACTTCAAGGATGGTTCAACATAAAAAAATCAATCAATGTAATGCATTATATTAATAGAAAAATTGAAACAAAGTGTATAGTCATCAAAATTGATGCAGATACAATATTTGACAAAATTTAAAACCTATGCATGACAAAAAACACATAGAAAACTCGGAGCAGAAATAAACTTTATAAACATATTATAGATGATATATGAAACTACAGAGCTAACATTATACTAAATGGTGAAAGAGTGAAAATTTTCTTTCTAAGATAAGAAACAATACAAGGATGCCAATTTTCAAAACTGTTCTTCGTCAATATATTGGCAATTATAGCCAGAGAAATTAGGCAAGATAAGGACATAAAAGGCATCCAAAAATAGAAAGGAAAATGTAAAATCCTTTCCAGGAGAAAATAACTGGATCCTATACACAGAAAATCATTCAAATACAATCAGAAAAACTACTAGAGCTACTAAAAATTTAATAATCAATCAGTGAAAGAAGAAACCTAAATGAAATTGAGAACAAAAGAACTATACAAAATATTAAAGAAATAAAAAGTTGGTACTTAGAAAAGATAAACAAAACTAACAGGCCTCCTCATAGTTTGACCAGAAGCAGAAAGGAAAGGACTTTAGTAAGTTCAATTAGAAATGAAAAAGGATAAACTACAATTGATATCACAGAAATACAGAACATCAACTTTGAATCCTATAAAAATTTCTATGCCCCAAAACTTGAAAATGTGGAGGAAATGAACAAAGTCTTAGAAACAAACAACTTCTCTAGGCTCAATCAGGAAGAAGTAGCATTCCTGAACAGAACAATATCAAGCACCTAAATTGAAGCAGCAATAAAAAATTTTCCAGTTAAAAAAAAGTATTGGACCAGATAGGTACACATCCAAATTTTACCAAATGTAAAAAAAAAAATAATTGGTACATATACTGCAGAAATTATTCCACAGCATTGAGAATGGAATGCTGCCGAACTCATTCTATGAAGCTCATATCACCTTGATACCAAAGCAAGGAAAAGATGCAACAACAAAAGAAAACTACAGATGAATATGCTGTATGAATATGGATGCAAAAACTCCCAAAAAGTCTTAACAAATGAATTCAACTGCACATCAAAAAAATAATTCATCATGACCAGGTGGACTTCATCCCAGAGATGCAAGGATGGTCCAACATATGCAAATCTATAAATGTAATTCACCATGTAAATAAAAGCAAAAACAAAGACCATATGATCCTCTTAATAGACACAGAAAAGGCATTTCAGAAAATTCAGCACCCTTTTACGATAAGATCTCCTAACAAAATAGTCATAGACAAGACAAACCTTGAAATTGCTAAAGCCATATATCACAAACCAGCAGCCAACATCATACTGAATGGGGAAAAACTGAAAGTATTCCTGCTTCAAACTGGAAGCAGACAAGGTTTCCCACTATCTCCACTTCTATTCAACATAGTTCTGGAAGTACTTGCCAAAGCAGTCAGACAAGAGAAGTAAAACAAGGGTATGCAAATGGTGGCAGAAGAAGTCAAACTACCACTCTTTGCTGATAATATAATATGATATCTAGAAAACCCAAAAGATTCAACCTAGAGACTCCTGGAATTGATAAATGAATTCATCAAAGTCTTAGGACACAAAAGCTATGCATACAAATCAGTAGGATTCATATATGCCAATAACAGTCAAGCCGAGAATCAAATAATTGTCATGATACCTTTCACAATAGTATAAAAAAAAATAAAATATTTGGGAATAGCTTTAACTAAGGAGGTTAAAGAATTATATAGAGAGAACTATGAAACACTGACAAAAGAATTTGCAGAGGATGTAACAGATGGAAAACCAAACCATGCTCATGGATTGGCATAATCAATGTTGTTAAAATGTCTATACTACCAAAAATGATCTGCAGATTCAATTAAATCCTTATTAAAATTACAACATCATTTTTCACAGATCTAGAAAAAATAATTCTACGTGTCATGTGGAACCAGAGAAGACCCTGTATACCCAAAGTAACCTTAAGCAAAAAGAACAAATTGAAATGCAACAATCTACCAAATTTCAAGCTATAGTATTAATACAAGGTTATAAGTAAGAAAAACACCATGCTAAAGCATAAGAACAGAGACAGAGACCAATGGAACAGGACAGAGAACCCAGATATAAAACCGCCCTCATATTGTCATCTAATCTTTGACAAAGCAGACTAAAACATACACTGGGGAAAAGAATCCTTATCCAATAAATGGTGCTGGGAAAGTTGGAAGGACAGATACAAAAGACTAAAACAGGAGTTCCTGTGATGGCGGAGTGGAGGTGACCTCCTGGATCCGTGCTCCCAGAGAGGAAGACATGGATCTCGGCCTGCCATAATGCTAGAGGATTGCTCCCCCGCAAGAACCATGGTGTGAATTCATGGAGAATCAGTGTGGGACACAGAGAGCAAGAAAAGACTGAGGTGAATGGGAAATAAGATCGCGAAAATCTGGAGAGTGTGGGACGGACAATAGAGAGCAGAGCACAGGACGGCTGTACCCACCTCACCAGTGAGTGAGGTGGGTTCAGCCCCACAGGAAAGTGGCTTGTTTTCCTCACTGATCACCACACCCACTCAATTAGGGATCTTCCTGAAGTTTGTGCAGAATCACTGTTGGAGACATGGGGCTCTGTGGAGAGGAGACATTAGCGTGAAGCAACTTGGACTCCAGGAGTGCTGTGCCAGGACAGCACTTGGCAGGGGAGGGTCGGATCTGCACTAAGGCAAAAGGCAGTGAGGAGATGCCGAATTATAGCTTTCATTTTGCAGCCCTCTAGCTAAGGAGCTACTCTGGGCTCCTGAGCTCTCCAGGACACTGACGCTGGTGCCTTCTGGACCCTGAACATTTACCCCCAGTGCCGGTGATCTGCGGATGGGCAGTCACCAACTTGGGGTCCACAGCCTATCCACTGTGTATCCATACAGTGCTGGGCGGTTCCCTGGGTGGCTCCCTCCCCTAGTCTGTGGACCCTGTCTAGGAGCCCCACCCTTGTGTGAACACTGAGGGCTTCCCAGTTGCGAGAGTGTGCAGTGTGGACCTTGTGGACACTGGGGCAGGGCAGACCATTGCCCACGAGAGCTGTAACAGCTGGGGCGCAGGGTGAGTGAGGTCACCGCCCCCTACCCATAGCCAGTGTCTTTCACGCAGAAAGAGGCAGAAACCACCCCTCAAGAGGAAGAGCCAAAAAATAAAAAAAAGAGAGAGAGAGAGGCTTTTTGCCTGCAACTAGTGTGAATCCTGGCTGCTAACTGAAAGTCCACAACACAGTGACTTAACTTGTCAAACCAGTCTTAGGTCAAATCAATCCTCTTGGGGTGGACCCATCAGGAGCTGCCCCCAAACTGAGGTAGAAAAACTCTAAACAATAAACAGTAGGCTCCCCCTAGTGACAGGAAGCAACACACCTAGATTGCTTCACAGCCTAAGAACAGAGTAAAAGGCATGCTGCTATCCAGACTAAAGCTGAAAGAAGAGATCTAACTATTGATCCAGGTAGGAAGGGCTCAGGGAAAGAACACGGGGAGTATAAAGAATCAAACGGAAACCTCAGCCCAAAGAGGAATACCAGCTCTCTACCAATTGACACAAACCAGATTCAAAATGCCAACATGTCACAGGAAGAATTTCAAATATGCATTA
>MPIZ01001313.1:281193-313823 GCA_003258685.1 Prolemur simus | reverse complement strand
ATATTGAAGAAAAATCAAACTGAACTCCTGGAAATGAAGAATTTATTCAAGGAGCTACAAAACACAGTGGAAAGTCTCAAGAGCAGGGTAGATCAAACAGAAGAAAGAATCTCAGAGATTGAAGATAACAGTTTCCAATTAAATAAGTCAGTCACAGAGATAGAGCAAAGAAATAACAAAAAAGATCAGAAATGTGGGATTATGTGAAGAAGCCTAACGTGAGAGTTATCAGCATTCCCGAGGGTAAAGAAGATAATAAGCAAGGGCTGGATAAGCTATTTGAAGGCATAATTGAGGAAAATTTCCCAGGCCTTGCTAAAACTCTAGATATACAGGTTCAAGAAGCTCAAAGAACCCCTGGGAGATTCATAGCAAATAGGAAAACATCATGCCACGTAATCATCAGAATGATCAAAATATCAAATAAAGAGGCCCTTTTTCAACCTGTAAGGAGAAAGAAACAAGCAACATACAAAGGAAAGCCCATTAGAATTATGCCAGATTTCTCAACTAAAACCTTACAAGCAAGAAGAGGCTAGGGCGACATTCTCACTCTACTGAAACAGAATAATGCCCAGCCTAGAATCTTGTACCCAGCTAAGCCAAGTTTTCTATATGAAGGAGAAATTAAGACATTCTCAGATAAACAAAAACTCAGAGAATTCACCAAGACAAGATCAGCCCTCCAAGAAGTAGTCAAAACAGAGTTGCACACAGAACAGCAAAAGAAGGACCCACGAATGTAAAACGACTCAAGAGCTAAAGATCAAATCCCAGTTACCACAAGGGCTTAAGAGAGAAAATATAGCAATGAAATTCTACCCAACAAGATGAACAGAATTATGTCCCACTTATCAGTTCTCTCAATAAATGTTAATGGCTTGAATTCCCCACTCAATAGACATAGACTGGCCCATTGGATAAAAAAAATACAAGCCAAGGATCTGCTGTGTTCAGGAAACTCACCTAACCTTCAAAGATGCATTTAGACTGGAAATCGATATTTCAAGCAAACAGTAGCCAAAAGAAAGATGGCCAGGCAGTTTTAATTTCCAATAACTTAGTTTTTAAACCAACAAAAGTAATAAAAGACAAAGAAGGTTACTATATACTGGCAAAGGGCACAATTGAACAAGAAAACATAACTATACTTAATATATATGCACCCAACTTAGGTGCACCCAGATTCATAAAGCAAATGCTACTTGATCTGAAGCAAATGATAGATAACAATCCTGTAATAGCTGGAGACTTTAACGCCCCACTGACAGTACAGGACAGATCCTCCAAACAGAAAATAAACAAAGAAATAATGGTCTTAAATAGAATGCTAGAACAAATGGGCCTGACTGACATCTACAGGACATTCCACCCAAAATCCACTGAATATACATTCTACTCATCAGCTCATGGGATATTCTCTAACATTGACCATATCCTAGGACATAAAGGATGTCTTACAAATTAAAAAAGTAGAAATTATACCATGCATCTCATTCCTACTCAAAGTCAGAGAAGCTAAACAACCTTCTCCTGAATGATTATTTTATAAATGAAGAAATCAAGACCGAAATCAGAAGATTCTTTGAATTAAATGACAAAGGAGACACAACTTATCAAAATCTGTGGGACACAGCTAAAGCAGTTCTGAGAGGAAAATTTATTTCCATAAATGCCTAGATCAAAAATACAGAAAACTCACAAATAGACAACCTAATAAATAGACTCATAGAGCTGGAGAAAGAAGAACAGACAGACGCCAAACTCAGCAGAAGGCGAGAAATTATTAAGATCAAATCAGAACTAAATGAAAAGGACAACAAAAAACCATAAGGGAGATTAATAAAACAAAAAGTTGGTTCTTTTAAAAGATAAACAAAATAGACACAGCTCTTGCTAGACTAACCAACAGCAGAAAAGAAAAATCTCTAATCCCTCCATCAGGAACATGAAAGGAGAAATCATGACCAATGCCACAGACATATATGATATCATCTATGAATTCTACAAAAACCTTTACGCAAACAAACTGGAAAATGTGGAGAAAATGGACAAATTTTTAGAATCACACAGACTTCCCAGGCTCAACCAGGAAGAAATAGAATTTCTAAATAGACCAATATCAAGAGCTGAAATCCAAACAGCAATAAAAATCCTTCCCAAAAAGAAAATACCTGGACCAGATGGGTTCACACCTGAATTTTACCACACCTTAGAAGAACTGGTGCACATCCTACATAAACTGTTCTCCAATATTGAGAAGGATGGAATTCTCCCCAACACATTTTACCAAGCCAACATAACATTGATACCAAAACCAGGAAAGGATGCAACAAAAACAGAAAACTACAGACCAATATCTCTTATGAAAAGATACAAAAATTCTCAATAAAATCCTAGCAAATCTAATCAAAGTGAGTATCAAAAAAATAATCCATCATGACCAAGTAGGCTTCATCCCACAGATGCAAGGACAGTTTAACATATGCAAACCCATAAATTTAATTAACCACATAAATAGAAGCAAAAATGAAGACCACATGATCCTCTCAATAGATGCAGAAAAAGCATTTGACAAAATTCAACACCCTTTTATGATAAGAAAGCTTAATAAAATAGGCATAGATGGGGTCTACCTAAAAATGATACAAGCCATATATGACAAACCCACAGCCAACATCATACTGAATTGGGAAAAATTGAAAGCATTCCCACTTGGAACTGGAACCAGACAAGGCTGCCCACTGTCCCCGTTACTTTTCAACACAGTATTGGAAGTCCTTGTGAGAGCTATCAGGCAAGAGAGCAGAATGAAGGGAGTCCAAATAGGGAAAGAAGAGATCAAACTCTCACTCTTTGCTGATGGTATGATGTTATATCTGGAAAACCCCAAGGATTCAACCAAGAGACTCCTGGAATTGGTCAATGAATGCAATAAAGTGTCAGGATACAAAATCAATACACACAAATCAGAGACATTCATATATGCCAATAACAGTCAAACGGAGAACCAAATTAAGGACTCAATACCCTTCAAAATAGCAACAAAGAAAATAAAATACCTAGGATTATATTTAACTAAAGAGGTAAGGGACCTCTATCGGGAGAACTTTGAAACATTGAGGAAGGAAATAGTAGAGCATGTAAATAGGTGGAAAATTATACCATGCTCGTGGATATGAATAATCAACATTGTCAAAATGTCTATACTATGCAAAGTGATCTACAAATTCAATGCAATCCCTATTAAATTACCAACATCATTTTTCACAGATATAGAAAAAATAATTTTAAGCTTTGTATGGAACCAGAGAAGACCCCATGTAGCAAAAGCAATTTTAAGCAATAAAAACAAAATGGGAGGTATTAATTTGCCAGACTTCAAACTATACTACAAGGCTGTGGTTCTTAAAATTGCCTGGTAATGCCCCACGTGCAGGGACATAGACCAGTGAACAGAACAGAAAATCCAAATATAAAACCATCCTCATATAGCCATCTCATCTTTGACAAAGCAGACAAAAACATACTCTGGGGGCAAGAATACTTATTCAATAAATGGTGCTGGGAATATTGGATAGCCATATGTAGAAGACTGAAAAAGGACCTACAGCTTTCACCTCTCACAAAAATCAAATCACGGTGGATAACAGACTTAAACCTTAGGTGTGAAATGATTAGAATTCTAGAAGAAAATGTAGGAAAGACTCTTATAGACATTGGCCTAGGCAAAGAATTTATGAAGAAGACCCCTCAGGCAATCACAGCAACAAGAAAAATAAATGGGACCTGATTATATTAAAAACCTTCTGCACAGCCAAAAAAACAGTCACAAGAGTAAAGAGACTACCTACAGAATGTGAAAAAATTTTAGCATACTACACATCAGATAAAGGACTGATAACAAGAATCTATTTAGAACTCAGGAAAATCAGTAAGAAAAAAATCAAACAACTCTATCAAAAAGTGGGTGAAGGACACGAATAGAAATTTTTCAAAAGAAGATATAAGAATGGCTAACAAACATATGAAAAAATGCTCAACATCTGTAATCATCAGGGAAATGCAAATCAAAACCACAATGAGATATCACTTAACTCCAGTGAGAATGGCCTTTATCAAAAAGTCCCAAAACAATACATGTTGGCATGCATACGGAGACACAGGAACACTCACACACTGCTTGTGAGAGTGCAAACTAGTGCAACCCTTGTGGAAAGCATTATGGAGATACCTTAAACAGATTTAAGTAGACCTACCATTTGATCCAGCAATCCCTTTATTGGGCATCTACCCAAAGAAACAAAAGTCATTCTATAAAAATGATACCTGTACCCGAATGTTTATAGCAGAACAATTCACAATTGCAAAGATGTGGAAACAACCCAAATGCCCATCAATTCACTAGTGGATTATTAAATTATGGTAAATGTATACCATGTATACCATGTAGTATTACTCAGCTATAAGAAATAACGGTGATATAGAATCCCTTTTGTTCTCCTGGAGAGAGTTGGATCCCATTCTATTAAGTGAAGTATCCCGACAGTGGAAAAACAAGCACCACATGTACTCACCAGCAAGTTGGTTTCCCTGATCATTACCTAAGTCCACATTTGGGAATAACATCAATTGGGTATTGGACTGAGGTGGGGGGTGGGGGGAGAGGATAGGTGTATACCTACATTATGATTCCGTTGTGCACCATCTGGGTAATGGTCACGATTGAATGTTCTTACTCGGGGGGATGGGCAGGACATGGGCAATATATATAACCTGAACTTTTGTACCCCCATAATAACCTGAAATAAAAAAAAAGACTAAAACAGGATCTGCACCCCTTGTTACTCACAAAGGTCAGTCAACTCATGATGGATAATAGACTTAAACCAAAGCCACAGAACCACAAGAATGTTAGAAGAAAATGTTGGAAAATCTCCTATGGATATAAGCCTAGGCAAAGAATTTATGAGGAAGACTCTAAAAGCAATCACAGCAACAAACAACATAAAAAAATCATACCTGATCAAATTAAAAAGCTTCTGCACAGCCAAGGAAAATATCATTAAAATGAAGAGACAACCTATAGAATTGGAGAAAATATTTGCATGTTACACATCCAACGAAGGGCTGATTCCAAGAATCTGTATAAAATTCAAGATAATAAACAAGAAAAAATCATACAATCTTATTCAAAAGTGGGCAAAAGACAGAAACAAACTTTTCAAAAGAAGACAAATATCCAACAAACATAAAAAAATATTGTTCAGCATATCTAATCATCAAGAAAGTGCAAATGAAAACCACAATGGGATATCACTTAACTCCAGTGAGGATAGCTTTTATCAAAAAGTCCCAAAACAGCAAATACTGGTATGAAAGCAGAGAAATGGGTACATAGTAGCCAACGGTTATGCTTAATGCCAAGATTGTGGTCTCAAAATATGTACATTTGTACCCCCTATGTTTTTTGAAATAAAAATAATACTATAAAGAAAGGAAGCAGTTGAAATAATCTAGATGTGGGTTGATCTAAGTTTAGACAACAGTAATATCAATGGGAAAGGATATGTATTATAGTATATGAAGAAACATAATTGAGAACCTGATGGGAGATTTGATATGAAGGACTAAAAGAAAAGAAGAATAAAAGTTGACTTCGAGGTTTAATATTGGAAGAAGTGTGGTATCATTAAAAATAGGGAATTTGGACAGAATAGCAGAATTTAGAGGAACATAATATATTTAATTTTATACGTTTTGAGTGAATTATAGCTGCATCAATTCTCTGAATGTGTTTGAGAGTATTGTACTGGTGTTTAGCTGAAAAATTGGGTCTAAATACTTACTTTTCCGTTATTTTAAAATAATGTTTGAACTAATAAAAGAACATTACCAAATTATCTTTCTAAAAATGAGTATATACTTACAGAGTATCAGAGGTTTCAAGAATAAATACTTGGAGGATTATAGCCAAAAAAGAGGCACATTAGATTAAGTAGAGGAGTAGTCAGAGAGTTAAATATAGGACTCACCAATAATAACAAACGTAGTGCCACTCTACACAAAGTTGAGAATAAAAAAAAAATGACTGGGTGGAGGTCTCTAGTGAAATTTGAGAGCACTCTTTCTATAGAAGATAGATTTCACATATTTCCATATAGAGGTTAGAATGCAGAAGAATGGAGCCGCCGGGTATGCACCATTACTTTGAGATATATCAAGGAGGAAAATGAGAAATAAGTTGGAAGCTACAAACTAAGCAAGAACAAGCCTACAAGAATATGCTTTTTATTTTTGAGTGAAAATATAATGAAAAAAATAGAAATGTACCATTTTTGTATCTGATATTCATTCTGGATTATAATAACTATTTTATCATGGCTGTATTTAGGCACAGACAACTAGAAAAAGAATGTTTTTTTCTTTAATATTTCTCTTTTTAAATCATAAAATAATAATTAACATTATTTATTTTAAAAGCCAAAATATCCACACAATATCTGATCCCCAAATTATTTCTTTCTAGACTAAGTCCTTCAAAGTATAATAGATATACGTCATTATGTCCCTTGGAAGTAATTGTCCATACCCAAGCTTCAAGTTTGCAGTGATCTGTATTTGAAAAATGAAATGTGCAAAGAGTATCATTAAAGATAATTTTGGATTTCAACGTCACTTTAATTTTAACTGTTTGTGGTAGACAGAATTATGGTCGCCTAAGATGTTCTCATCCGAATACCTGGAAACTGTGAATATGTTACCTTGCATAGAAAAAGGGACTTTGCAGGTGCGATTAAGGTTATCAACCTTGAGATGAGGAGATAATCCTGAATTACCTCAGTGGGCCCAGTGTAATTACATGAGCCCTTAAAAGCAAAAAGAATGGCAGAAAAGTGGATCAGAGATATGAGACAGAAAAAGGAGGAGAGAGCCACAGTGTAAGAAGCCACTGTTGGCTTTAAAAATGGAGAAAAGAAGTCAAGAACTAAGGGACACAGGTGGTCACTGAAGCTGGGAACATCCTCAGCTGAAAGCCAACAAGGAAATTAGGACTTCAGTCCTACAACAGCAGGGACCTGAATTCTGTCAAGAAACTTGCAATGGACTAAAAGTTTGTATCTCCTCCAAAATTCTTATGGTGATGTCTTAAACCCAATGTGATGCTATTAAGAGGCAGGGCCTTTGGCAGATAATTAGGTCATGAGAGTGGAGCCCTCATGAATGGAATTTGTGCCCTTATAAAAAGACATGAGAGCACTTGTTTTTCCTTTCTGTACTCCCTGCAATGTGAGTATACAATGAGAAGTTGGCAGTCTGCAACTCAGAAGAGAGCCCTAACCAGAACCCAACCAGGCTGGCACTGTGATCTTAAACTTCGAGACTCCAGAAATGTGAGAAATAAATTTATGTTGCTTCTAAGCCACCCAATCTATGGTACTTTGGTATAGAATCCTGCACTAAGATAAATATGATTGATCAAGGAACAGATTCTCCCCTAGCTCCACCAGAAAGGAGTGAAGCATGGCTAAAACCTTTAATTTAGCCTGTTGGGACCCATCTTGAAATTCTAACCTCCAAAACTGTAATAGAATATTTTTGTATTCTTTAAGCCACTAAATTTGTGACAGTTTGTTATGCAGCAATAGAAAACTAATGCAGTGCCCATGCATTAAAATTACTTTTTTGCAACCTTTCTGGATCAGAATTTTAAATCAGGCTTATCATTATTATTAATTATTTTACTTCTGTTGTAGAATTCAAATAATGAGCTAGGTTCACAATTTAAATTTCCCCTATTTCCAGCAATTTCATAATCTTAATTAACCAAATGAAGCAAAAAGGTAAAATTGGGAAAATGAGAAACTATTCATATGTATAAGAAAAAGATTCTTGGCCAGAAAAGAACATTCAATTGGGATTACAAATAAATTAAGAATGTTGTGACTACCTAGACATACTGGGATTGAACTTTCAGAGATATGCCCCTCTCTCTTTATTGTGTTTAATACCCTTTAAAATTAATGAGACTTATGTGCTCATAGTAAGGTGAAAATAAACCACCTAATGAGCAATAGTTTAAATCCCTGTCTATCTAGGGGATAATATAGTAGAATTTATTAAATCCTTTAAAATAGCCATGGGAATATCCATATGAATATTTATCTGTGGTGTAATTCAGACCATTAAGGATAGAAGGTATAGTGTATGTGTAGAGCCTATCTTCATTTTGAATATTTTACTATGTGTTCTTTTTTTATCCTCCATTAAATAAAAGCTACTTAAGAAGAGGATTATCACATAAAGCTAGGCAACACTCTTTGTGATACCTAGGACAATACTTAATTTTTAAAAATACATCTGAATTTTTTTCTAATAAATCATTTAATGAAATGTCAAAGACATTTCACACTGCTTCTATGAGTTCTAGAAAAGGTTGCTATATTCTGTCTCTTGAGTCTGATGAGAACTTTTACCTGTTCTTGTGAGATTCACCCAGAAATATATATTTCATATAGGCATGCAGTTTATAACTTATGTTTGTGTCTCCCTTCTGTGAACTAAAATACAATCTTAAGGCACTCCCCCACGGGCTGACTGAATGGACCCCTCTTGGCCAAGGGGATATCCTAAAACTATCCTCGTGGCAAGGAGGAGGGAGGTCAGACGTGCCTCATCATACCCCCTTCCCTTCTTGGAGACATCCTTTGTAACCCATTAACAGGCCTAAGGGTATGCAAGACAAACCTGCAGGTCCTCAATTGACACAACAAATATACATCCAGTGGCTTGTCTCTGATTAACAGCTTATCTTAAAACATTCCAAGCCTTTAGACAAACCTTCATGTCTTTAACCAATTACAAGTCAAAGAATCTTTAAACTCACCTATAACCTTTAAGCCCACTGCCCCTTCAAGATGGCCCACCTTTTCGGGCCAAACAAATGTATGCCTTCCACGTATTGATTTATGACTTATCCCTGTCTCCCTGAAATGCCTGAAATGTATAAAACCAAACTGTAATCCAACCACAGCAAGTCCATTTGCTCAAGGCTTCTTGGGCATGGCTCCGGGTCATGTTCCTCAAATTTGGCTCAGAATAAATCTCTTTAAAATTATTTTACAGAGTTTGGCTTCTTTTCCGTTGATACTGCCTACATTAGTATTATAATCATTTTTCTATTTTGGTTGCTATTGAAGTCATTACTCACCCACATGGAATAGATATGCCCATTTTGATATCTGCCAGAGGATCAACATATCTTTAACATTTTATAAATGCAGTACTTGGCCTATATTGATTGAGCTACATTTTCATAATGTGTAAACTATTCCCTGGGAGAAAGATGGGCATTTTTGGAAGTTGTGTGAACTGTTCCTTGCCACTTACTAATGGGGTACCATTAGTAAGTTACTGCTTCAAGGCCCTGAAAGAAGTCAATCAGATTCCAAAATGCCTATTTGACTCTCTAAGAGTATTGCTAGAGGTAGCTGCTCAGTCACTATTGTTTTTCATATTGTCAACTTCCATTTCAATGGTGAATTTAATGGAAGGACACTAAGTGAGCCAGATCCTCCCAGCATGTGAGCCCATCAAAGCTAAATCAGGCAGTCTCTTGTCTAACTTGAGAATTTAGCCACAGCTTGCTGAAAACATTAGAAGTAATTGTTTAATGACTAAGGAACTCTGGTTGGCCCTGAGGTTAAAAATAAGTACCAAAGGTTTTGATAATTTATCTGACAGTATTGTTTTACAGGGAGGATATTTTGGCACTAAATAGTGATCTGGAGATCAGAGCTACCTGAAAAACAATGGACAGAAAGAGGATCTTTCCTAAGAAAGCTGGGTTTAAAGACTTCATTTAAATTAAAGTGAGCTGAAATTGGGTGTTTTTAAAGAATTTTGAAAAGAAAATAGTCTTTAAAAGGTTGAGAAACATTTTGGTGGGATATGAATATAAGGCCACACTTTAAATAAGGAGGCTTTATAGACCCCAGTAAACCTACAGATTCTACAGGATCACAGCCGAGTGCTATCTAACATCTCTTACAAGCATCTTTCCTTAGTAAGTCTACAATAATTAACATATAGATTAAATATTACACTGTAGAGGAATAAAACGTACACAGTGGTATTATAATGATGTATAAATTGTAATTCTTAAGATTCAACCAACACCCAAGGGGATGCATAATAAAGCTATCTTCTTTGTTTTAAATGTACAGATAAATTGTCTTAAGAATTAGCTAACAGCTGCTTTTTCATAGAGAACATTTTACGCAAACTTCTGACAGCTGTTAAGTTTTTAAATGCTTAAATTATTATCTCATAGTCACCCATCAGTAAAAGTATAATTGTCACATATTTTATTTATTTATGATTGGATTTTATTTAGGGAGACTGTGAGAAGTAGAATTGCATATTAAAAAGGAAAATTGAATCCTATGCTACATTAAGAAAAGTAATTTGCTTGAACTAGAAACTTAAAGGAAAATAAACAAAGAGTAAGAGTGATGTAACAAATACATTTGTTAAAATTCAAATATGAAGCTAGAGTAATAAGACCCTATCCTTGATATATAATGATTCCAGAGTCAAATGCTTAATACCAGATATTCCATAATCTTTATTACTTGTGCCAATGAATTTCAAATGGGGAAGGCTTTTGTGTCTAATTTTCAGAGCAGCATTACGTTTCATTGGCTTTTGTCCTAGGTGTGTTAATATTCAATAAGAATATATGTGGGAAAAAGTATTTATATGGTAATTTAGCTAACATTTCTACTTTGTATAATAAATGCCAACAAATATCTCTGTCTATGTTAGTTATCCAATATAGCTTTTTCTAAGACAAGTTTTCTAAGGTAGAAGAAATTAACAAAAATTCTAAAGCTGAGAGGGAGGCATCCTTTTTGAGATTTGATAAAATATTTTACCTAAAAGCTCTATTTATATTTCTTAGGTATTTGCAGTATTTTTTATATCCCATAATGTATACATGTATTGAAACATCATATTGTACCCCATACATACAATTATTTGTTATTTTTTGGTTTTTCATTTGTTAATTAAAAATAAAATAAAACTTATAAAAGATATTAGGTTTCTATCCAGTTGTGGATTTTGTTTCTTTATTTAGAAATAGGCCACTTGTTCACAAATAATTTTCATCAGAAGATGACTTCAGTGGAATTTCAAGAGTGCACAAATTAATCATTTTATTGCTATCGCTTTCCTTTTTCTATTGCCAATCTACTCTTAATCCCGTTTTCTTCTCACTCCCTCTTTCACCTTCATTCGATCTCCTTCACCAGTCCAAAGACATAATAACTAGAAAATGTTATGAATTGAGGAAGGCATGTGATTTGTGTATATGTGTATATATACTCCCACAGGTACACACACATATGCTGGGATTTCCACAAACTAGATACTCTTGGTTGTCTTGTTCAACACCTGTTCCCAAACCTAATTTTTTCTTGCTTTCCTCCTCTGAAGAGGCTGGAAATTAAAGTATTGCCTTCTTATATTTATTTCCATCTGATACTGGCCATGTGACATGGTTTTGATAAATTAAATGGAAATGAATGTTGTTGGGTGGAACTTTTGGAACTTTATCATAAAAGAACTACTCCAACAGCATGCTTTGGCCTTCCCTTTCTTCTTTCTTCCTGCAATGCCTGGAGTTACAGCAATTAGAAGGCCAAAGTTACGCAGTAGGGATGGCATAGCAAATGTGGTAGTCTGTATAATAGCCCCAGAAAGATAACAGCAATCTCTAGAATTTGAAAGAGACAAGAAGAAGATTCTCTCCTGGAGCCTCCAGAAAGAACTAGCCATGTATACACCTTGATTTTAGCTCTATGAGTTTGCACTTTTGACATGCAGAATTCTAAGAGAATAAATGTTTATTGCTTTAAGACACTAAATTTGTGTCAACTTTTGTTAAGGACAGAAAAACAAGAGATAATGGGATGCTAGAAACAAACAAGAAGGAGGAAACAGTTAAAGAAAAATAGTAAGAGGGAAATAGTTACAGAAAAATTACCAGGGAAAACAGTTATTTCAGTCTTAAAGAATGGAGTAATTAGACCATAGAACAGTGACCACCAATCAGAAAATAGAAAAACACCATAAACAGTGACTTTCCCCATTACACCTATAGGAGAAAGGAATGCCTGGAACTAACCTTCAAGTTATGTCCATACCTGGAAAAATCCAGACCCCAAACCCTTGACATATATAGTCATAAGTAATTGTAACTGACCTTTACATCAACATATACTACTAGCATATAAAAGGGAAAACATAGAAGAAGTGTCTTCTCTACTCCTGGAGATAAACCCGTTTCCCCTTAAAAATATGCTTTCACTTTACACCCTTAAACTTTCCTTACAATAAATTCTTCACACATACTTGCTGAGTGTCTGCCGGTCTCTCTCCGTTGCATGGGCCAAGACTTACAACTCCTCCAAGCCAGGAGCCCAAGAATTGAGGAAACACTTCAAAGTCCAGCCATGGACAGGACCATGACACTTTTTACAATAGCCATAGGAAACTAATAGAGCAGGAATGAATAAAGTGCATGGGTCCTTGGCAACACTACTGAATGACTATACCAACTGTGGACTGCCTACTCCCAGGTTTCATTACATGAGATAAACAAAAAGTAAGCAAACTCCCTATCAAGTCACTGCTTTGGGAGGAGGTTATATTCCTTTTGCCTAGCTACAACTATAGCTGATACAGTCAACCCAGCACCAACAGTCGTGGGTAGTCATGTGCTTACCTCCAGATCCTTGCCAGGACTGTAATACAACTTACCATTCATTCCCTTTTGTTGATGCATAAATAAGATCTCTCTCTCTCTCTCTCTCTCTCTCTCTCTCTCTCTCTCTCTCTCTCTCTCTCTCTCCTCTCTCTCTCCTCTCTCACTAATCTTGAGTAATTTGAAAAGTATCCTTTATGAAAATCTCTCTTCCTGATTTGTCCTGACAAAGGTAATACTTGTTTCCAGGCATCATTTTAAACTTGTCACTCTCCTCTAAGATTATGCCACTTCACAATTTCGTTAAATAGCAACGAAGGCTCTCTAATTCGGGTCTTTGAGATCCTCCAGAATCCATTGCTTATCCATCGTTGTCTCTTCTGCTCTAACCATGACAATGTACTACTATCACTTGCATGTGAATTATCTAATTCCTCATGCTTGATTATTTTTTAATGTTGCTCACTCTTCTATACTCCAAGCACCTATATTTATCTACAACACCTCAATTAAGCCACTTACCATTCATGTGCAGTTATGTCTATTTTTGTGTAAAGATTATAACTTTTTATTATTTTGTTGATGATTGCCTTACTTGTCACAAAGCTAAGATGCTTTGTTAACATCTTTTCTAACTCCTCCTGGCATTATACACTGTACATCATGGCCACTTAAATGTTCTGGAGTGCTAACTGCTGGGAAAAATTAATGAGAGCAGTGCTAAGAAATTCTTTAAAATAAATTATTAAAGAGCATTTCCAGACTCTTGTGTTTTAGTTACTTGCTTAAAATCAGACAGCACTCCAATAACCCAATTTCAGGGAGAGTCAAAGGAGAACAGTTCAGAATGATTACTGTTGATTACCTTGGTGATTGCATAAAGGTTCCAGTTAATTAAGAATAATTGTAAATCTTACAGGTGTGACAAGGCTAGTAATTATCTGTCTGACCTTATTGGGCTCACTTCATAGCAAGTGTTAAGTGTATAAAATGTGTACAAAGCTGCTGATCTAACAACCAAGCATTAATGTTGAAGTTCAGTAGATACGTTAGTTAAATAGCTATTTGTTGCAACTTAATATGGGAAGTAGTGAATTATGTGGCAAATTTTTAAAAGAGTGGAATACTAATTGGGAGAGAAATAACTTTTTTTTTTTTGAGACCGACTGTTGCTCTCTTGCCTGCGTAGAGTGCAGTGGCATCATCGTGGCTCAAGTGACCCTCCTACATCAGCCTCTGGAGTAGCTGGGACTACAGGTACGTGCCAAAAAGCCCAGCTAATTTTTCTATTTTTAATAAAGACGTGATCTCTTGCTTAGGCTGGTCTCCAACTCCTGAGGTCAAGCAATCCTCCTGCCTTGGCCTCTCAGAGTGCTAAGATTACAGGCATGAGCCAACATGCTCAGCCGGGAGACGAATACCTTTGAAGGTTAGTCCTAACCAGCCCAAGAATATTATAAAATAGAACACACCATACTCAAATATTTGTTTGTACAATGTGGATAATTTGGTGGATCACCAGTCAATCAATTCAGCTTGACTGTTGAAATCATTTATGAAAACAGGAAAAAATACTTTATCAGAGTCTGTGCTGGTAGCTGTGCATAGCTAAAACCAAAAGAACTAGAAAATCTATTTTTTCTTTGATATTTTAATATTTTGACTAAAATTAGAAAGTAAGTTAACTGAAAATATATAAGCTAACATGAATAAATAAATTATCAAATATGAAGAGAATTATTAAAGTGCAAAATGTATGCTATGCTTTTTCTAAATAACTCTTATTCCTATGAAAAATACTGGCCCAGAAATTATCTATTCCAATAAACCTTCTCCAGACTTTCAGATTAACCTGAGATTGCTGCTTTTGTACTCCCATGATGCCCAGGGCATACTATAATATTATTGCTTACCAAATTAAAGTGAAATTAGCAGAGTATGGGATTGCTCCTCATGACACTAGACTTGAAACTCCTCAAGGACAGGGATTGATACCTTACTAATCTTTACTGCTTTCCCATACCCTTGTTCAGTGCCTATCACAGTGCTTTTCACAAAGTAGACATGTAATAAAGGTTTCATAAACTGACATGAATCAAGAATCTTTAGAGCCTTACAGCTTATATATTCAGTCAGAATGTTGTATGAATTTATTAACTGTTTAAATTTATAACTTTGAACTAATTTTAGACTTACAGAAAAGTTGCAAAAATAGTACAGAGGGTTTGTGTATACACTTCACTCAGTTTCCTCTAGTGTTACCATCTTACACAGCCATATTATAATTATCTAAATTTAGAAATTAATACTGGTACAAAACTATTAACTAAACTATCAACCTTATTTGTCTGTCACCAGTTTTCCCATTAATGCTCATTTTCTGTTTCAGGGTCCAATCTAGGATACCACATGGCATTTAGCTGATCTGTCTTCTTTACTTCCTCTACTATGTTAACAGATCTTTAGTCTTTTCTTATTCTTTATGACCTTGACACTCTTTGAGGGCAACTGGTCAGTGATTTTGAAAAATGTCTCTCAATTTAGGTTTGTCTGATAATTTCTCATGAACAATTTCACAGAGGTGATGCTTCTAGCTTCTCGGTGCACCACATCAGGGACACATAATGTTGCTATGTCTAAATACTGCTAATGTTAACCTTGATCACTTAGTTAAAGTGGTGTTTACCAGGTCTATTGACTTTAAAATTACTATTTTCCCATTGTAGTTAATAAATACATTGAGAGAGATAATTTGAGACTATGAAAATACTCTGTTTCTTCTCCAACATTTAGCTACTAATTTTATTATCCATTAATGGAATTTGTCTGCAGCAATTATTACTGTAGTGTTTGCCAAATGGTGATTCTCCATTTCTATCTTTACTTCTAATTTTTAGATTGAAATTCTTCCATAAGGAAGAGTTGTCCCTTCTAAAACATGATTTATTTAATTATTTAATTAATTTAATTATTTATTATCAATATGGGCTCATGGATGATTATTTTATACTTTGGATTATTATGCTTATTTTGTACTTTGGGTTATTACCCTATACTATCGTTACTTTCTTTTTGCTCAAAACTTTACAGCTTTGGCCATTAGGCTCTCCTTCAATTTGGCTTCCTGTGTGCTTTTAACAAGCCCTCTTCTTTAATTTATGGTGCCAAAAAATATTCAAAATTGATCTTGTATTTTTCCTTCCCCAGTTCTAGACTTCCCTATATTAGAGAATGATATTTAGAAATGAAGATCTTAGTGCTATATTTGCTCATTGCTACTTGAGTGACATCAATTCTATACCTTCTCAGGAGATAGTGCTAACCCACACATGTGCATTCATCTCTCTTTGTTTCAGCACCTATCAGCAAACTGTGTGTGTATATACATACATACATATGCACACATACATATTTATATATATGAAGCCAAGAAGTTTATACTTGCACCTCTGATTCTAATCCAATACCCATTAACACAGGGTTCATATTAGCTTTTCCTCTTTCTTATTTATAATTTCCTTCTCCAACAGTTACAAATTCAGCTCTTATTATTTGTAAGGAATTACTTAGTTAAATATTAGTATGTATCTAAAGTAGTTTTAAATTGTTAACTCATAGCTCTATGAGAAACAACTTTACTAACAATACTGTAGCATTACATACAATTATTTTTTGTCTCTATCCTTAGAGTACTCATTTAAAAATATTCTTTTCCACATTTAATCAGATTAGTTCCTTTTTCCCCCACCCTCTTCAATGCAATCACATTACTTATTTTTAAATACATCAGGTTTATTTTTGTTGTTTTTATCCATTTTGGTTTTCCCCTACATGCTGGTTAATATATATCTTTCAAATGTTTATCTTAGGGTATGTGAAATATTAGTATCATTTGAAGAGTAAAAAGGCATACAGAAAAACATAAAGTAGAGAAGTTTCACTCCCTCCTCATCCCTACTACCAGATTCTGTTAATAATTCTTCATTTATTTCCACCTCCTTCCTACCTACTCTGATGTAGATAAACAATCTCATTAGTTTCTGGTTTATCTTTTCTACGTTTATTTTGCATAACTGAGATGATCCATGAATGTTTTATTATATCTCTTTCTTTTGTACATGATGAATTGCAGATTATAAATTTTTTTTGCAAATTACTTTTTTTTACACATAAAAGTATGTTCTGGAAATTAAGTTAGCTTATTGAGTTCTTACTTTTTCTTTTTTGTAGATACGTAGTGCTAAATTTCAGAATGTACCACTGTTCAACCACTTTTCTCCATATGGACATTTAGGTTGTTTCCAATATTTTGGAAGTATAGACAATGCTGCAATGAATAACCTTGCATATATATATTTTTGTATTGTTGGGGGTTTATCTGCAGGGTAAATCCTAAAAGTAAAATTGCAGGTTCAAAAGGCAGTGCATACTGGCATACTGCATATGGTTATGGTAGCCTGAATAATAGTCTTCCAAAAGACACCCATGTCCTAATCCCAGGAACTTGTATCTGTTACCTTATATGTAAAAATGGACTTTGCAGATATGATTACATGAAGGGTCTTGAGATAGAGACATTAACCTGAATTATCTAGGTGTGCCAAATGCAATCACACGGGTTCCTATAAGAAGGAGACAGGAGATCGGAATAAGTAGTAGATGAGATGATGGAAGCAAACGTTGAAGTGATGTGAGGAAGGAATCATAAGCCAAGGAATTCACATGCCACTAGAAGCTGAAAAAGGCAAGAAAATGAATTTTCCCGGAAGTTTGCAAAAGGAACAAACTGTACTAACAACTTGACTTTAGCCCAGAGAAACTGATTTTTGTCGTCTCGCCTCCAGAACTATAAGAAAATAAACTTGTGCTTTTCCAAGCCACTAAGTTTGAGGTAATTTGATACAACAATAATTAAAATCTAATATAGTGGTTTTGTTAGATTTCCTTCCAGAAGGATTGTACCAATTTACATTTTCACCAGCATTGGATGAGAATACCTGTATTCCTACAAACTTGCCAACAGAATGTGTTTTCATACTTCCAAATTTTGCCAGTTGGATAAGTGAGATGCTTTAATTATATTTTGACAATTACTATTGACTTTGAACATTTTACATGTTTTATGGCAATTTTTATATTTTGCATATGTGTGAGTGAATTATGTGCTTATGCTGTTTCCCACTTTTCTATCAGAATTTTAGTTCTTTGACCTGAAATTTTAAGAGTTTTTCATTAGCAATAAAAGTTATTTGTCTGTAGTATGTTATTCATATTTTCTCTCGGTTTATCTGTTATCTGTAAACTTTGTTTATAGCATTTTCATGCATTTTCTTTGTGTATAGTTAAATTTATCTATATTTTCCTTTAATGCTTCTGAATTTTTTTTCTTTTTTTGAGACACAGTCTCGCTCTGTTGCCCCAGGTAGAGTGCACTGGTGTTATCGTAGCTCACTGCAACTTCAAACTCCTGGGCTCAAGTAGCCCTGCTGCCTCAGCCTTCCCAAGTAGCCGGGACTACAGGCATGGGCAACAACACCCAGCTAATTTTCTTAATAGATTATTAAGTATGAAATGTCCAATTTCCTTAAGTACTAAGTTTGACAGTTGATATCTCTGACATTTCATCTTGACACTTCTTGTTTTATTTTTATTGTGAAAGTACATCCTCAGTTTTTCAAATGCACATTTTGGCTTGTGACTATCTTTCAAATTTTTTTTAGAGTAATTTTTGTGAAATCATAGATAACTCAAAAATTCGTGTTATTTTACAATATGAGTTCCGTTGTGGAACCAATGCAGTGCAGACAGCTCAAAATATCAAGTGTTTGGGAAAGATGTGCCTAATGATCACACAATACATGGATGGTTTGAGAAGTTCCATTCTGGTGATTTTAATCTTGAAAATGAGCCACGTGGGTGACCTGAGACCAAGGTGGATAATGATGAGCTGAAAGCTGTAGTGGAATTGAATCCATCTCAATCTACGCGTGAAGTAACAGCAAGGTTTGACGTTACTATTCCAACAATATTGGGCCATTTGAAACAAATAGGCAAGGCAAAGAAGCTGGATATATGGGTTCCACATGAATTAAATGAGCATCAGCAGAGAAATCTTAAAGCTTGACTTTTTTTGTTCTCACAATATAAAGGCGAACCATTTCTACATTGTATTGTTACGTGTCATGAAAAATGGATTCTTTTTGACAATCAATGGTTGGATAAAGACGAAGTGCCAAAACAAAGTCCAAAACTGAATATTCATCAGAAAAAGCTAATGGTGTCTGTTTGGTGGACCAGTGCCAGTATTACCCGCTATAGCTTCATGAAACCTACTCAGTGTATTACAGTGGATGTGTGCTGCAACCAATTGGACAAAATGATGAGGATAATATTTGATAAATGACTTAAATATAATACTTTATCAATATACATTGGTTAAGGTTCCAAATCACCTATTTCTTCAGTTATTTTACAAACTAATATATTACTGTATTTTTATAGCATAAAATTTATTTAAATTTATAAAAATTTTAAGTTTAAAATGGCTCACATTTTAAGAAATCAGTAATTTGGTGGTTAGATATGCAGATAAATATTATTCCATGATAATTAAAAGGCTGATATGTATTGAGTAAATTTTTGTTTTAAATGATATACTTTTCTTTGAAGATTATAAGTTTTCTATTTACAAGAAGACAGGAGATGAGGGTGGAGAAAGCAAAAAGTAATTTGGTAACACTATAAGTGAATAATTACTTGCTTTTAAAATTAATATAATTTTAAAAGAAAAGAATATAATATACCAGTGAGAGTAAAAAAGAACTAGCCATGCCTGATATTAAAACACAGAAAATAATAGCTCATTATAGTGTATTTAGATCCCCATACTTCAAATTGTTCTCTTTTATTAAATTATGAGATTACTGTGGTATTTTATTTGATCATGGTAAGAACAATTAACAGGAGATGTACCCTTAACAAAATTTTAAGAGCACAATACATTATCATTTACTATAGGTACAATGTCATATAGCAGATCACTAGGTCTTATTAATCTTGCTTGACTGAAACTTTATGGTCATTGATTAATAACTCTCCATTTCCCCCTTCCTTCAGCCACTGGTAACTACTATTGCACACTTTGATTCCATGAATTTCTCTATTTAAGATACCTCATATTAGTGGACTGATACAGTATCTGTCTTTCTGTGACTGGCTTATTTAATGTAGCATAGTATCCTTGAGCTTCACCTGTGTTTCATATTGCAAAATTTTCTTCTTTTTAAAGGCTAAATAATATTTCATTGTGTGTGTATCACTTTCCATTGTGTTTTTATATACATATATAACGCACGTATGTGCGTATCACTTTATCTACCCATCTACTGATAGACACTTAGGTTGTTTCCAAGTCTTGCCTATTGTGAATAGTGCTACAAAGAATATAGGAATGCTAATATTACTTTGATATCCTGATTTCAATTATTGTGAATAAATACCCAGAAGTAGGAATGCTGGATCATATGGTAGTTCCATTTTTAGTTTTTTGAGGATCCTCCATATTATTTTCCATAGCAGTTGAACCATTTTGCATTCTCACAATGTTCAAGGGTTCAAATTTCTCCAAATCTTCACTGATATTTTTTTTTTGCTTACTTTTTTGCTTGATAGTAGTAGTTCTGACAGGTGTGGTGTAATATCTCATTGTGGTTTTGATATGTATTTGATGATTAGTGACATTGAGCATTGTTTTACATATCTGTTGGCCATTTGGATGTCTTCTTTGTGGAAATGTCTCTTTGAGTCCTTAGTCAATTTATTAATCTGGTTATTAGGTGTTCTGTGTTTTATTATTTATTGGGTTGTAAGAATTGCTTAGATATTTTGGAGAATAAACCCTTATCAAGATATATGGTTTGCAAATATTTCTCCCATTCTCTAGATCACCTTTTCATTCTCTTAGTTTTTATTTTTTTTCTGTGCATAAGATTTATAGTTTGATGTATTCCTAATTGTTTATTCTTGTTTTTGTTGCCTTTGCTTTTGTTGTCATATCCAAGAAATCACTGACAAGACCAATGTCATTAGTCTTTTTCCCTATTTTTTCTTAAAGGAGTTTTAGAGTTTCAAGTCTTGTGTGTAAGTCTTTAATCCATTTGGTTTTTTTTTTTTTTTTTGGTATGACTTAAGATAAGGGTCATTTCACCCTTTTGCATGTGGATATCCCATTTTCCAGCAACACTTGTTAAAGAGTTTTTCCTTTACCTATTATGTATTGTAGGTGACTTTATCAAAGATTGGTTGACTAGATATGCATTGATTTATTTCTAGGCTCTCTATTCTGTTTTATTGGCCTATATATGTCTATCTTTATGCCATTGCCATACTGTTTTGATTACTATAGCTTTGTAATGTATCTTTCAATCAGAAAGTATGATGCCTTCAGCTTTGTTCTTTTTCGAGATTGATTTTGTAATTAGTGGTCTTTTGTTGTTCCATATGAAATTGAGAATTGTTTACCCTATTTCTGTGAAAAATATGATTGGGATTTTGGTAGAGATTACATTGAATCACTTTGAGTAGAATGAACATTTTTGCAATATTGTGTCTTCCAATCCATATTCATGGGATGTCTTTTCATTTGTGTCTTGTTAAATTTCTTTCATCAATATTTCACAGTTTTTTGTATATAAACTTTCACCTTCTTAGTTAAATTAATGCCTAAGTATTTCATTCTTTTTTGTTGCTATTGTAAATGGAATTTTTCTAGCATTCACTTCAGATAGTTCATTATTAGTATATAGAAAAACAACTGATTTTTTATGTAGTTTTTACATTTGTAACTTTATTGTTTCCTTGGGAGGGTTCTAACAGTTATTTTATGGAATCATTAGAATTTTCTATATATAATGTCATGCTTTCTGTAAACCGGGGCAATTTGTTTCTTCTTTTTCTATTTGGATGCCTTTTATTTCTTTTACTGGCCTAATTTCTCTGGCTGGGACTTTCATTAGTATATTGAATGGAAGTGAAGAAAGTGTGTATCCTTGCTCTCTATCTGATCTTAGAGGAAAAGTTTTCAGTTTTTCATCCTTGAGTATGATGTTAGCTATGATTTTTCATATATGACCTCTATGGTCTTTGAGTAACTTACTTCTATTCCTAGCTTGTTGAAAGATTTTATCATGAAAAGATGCTGAATTTTATCAAATTATATATTCTGCATCTATTGAGGTCATGTGATTATAATAGAAAATATTTCAATTTTTAATAAGCTTAACTAATCCCATAAATAAATTAATATATCATTAAATGTGATATAGGAAAACTGGAAGTTTTAAAGAATATTACATATAATAATCATAAAGGAAAATTGTGTGTTATTTATATGGTCTGCTGATATGAAGAGGAGGACATTCAACCATATTTTCTTTTTAGCTATTGCAACTCCTTATCTAAATTCTCAATGAGTGGTATGGAAGCCCTTCATTTGAACTCCATGAAATGAGTATTAAATCATGTAGTGTATAATATGTTTAGATGATAAAACAGCCATTGAAGTAGGCACAAGAAATAGTTTAAATTGTCAGAAATAATGTCCACATTTCTGGAAAGCAGACAGCATGTTCTGTGGAATACAAACACTTGCAGAGCAAACAAAGAGAGCTTATAGCTTATCTTTATTTTTTTAAGGAAAGCTAGTTGAAGCTTTGAAAGAATTAAGAGTATGTATACACTTATATCATGCAGAGCGTGGACCATAGGTATTTGAAATATGGTCCCAAGCCTAATTTAACTTTCTTATATGTTGTATTACTGGTAAGGATATTCTTGTATACTGGAAAATTCTATCCTGATATAAAATATTTACACTAGATAGTAATAAAAATAGCACCGTTCTCATCATATGCTGAATACTTTGCATTGTTTACTTAATTTAACATATGCATTGTTTACTTAATTTTTACACAATTAAATTAAGGTATATTAGCCAGGGTTCTCCAGAATAAGATTATGTATACACACACACATACATGAATGGGCTCATGTGATTATTGATGCTGAGAAGTCCAAAGACCTGAAGACAAAGGAGATATGGTGTACTTCCATTCCACCATGTCTGAAGGGCTGAGAACCAGTAGAGCCAATGGTACTGTTCCAGTCTGAATGTCAGCTGACTCAAGACCAAATAAAAGCCAATGTTTCAGTTTGATTCTGAAGGCAGCATAAAACGGATGTCTCAACTAAATGCAGTAAGACAGGAGGAGTTCCCTATTACTCCTGGGAGTGTCAATTTTTTTGTTTCATTCATATATTTAACTGCTTTGATGAGGCCCACTCACATTAAGGAAGGCAATCTGCTTTACTTGTTTTACTTATTCATGTTAATCTTATCTAGAAATCTCCCCATGCATACACTCATAATAATATTTGCCCAAATATCAGGGCACTCTGTGGTACAGTCAAGTTGACACACAAATTTAACCATTACAAGTCCATCCCTTATCAACTTGACACCCATACATAACTCCTTAAGCCATACTTAATCTCCAAATAAAGACAATAACAAGGTTATAATTCCACTTAACATGATAAAACTATCCTGTATACAACCAAAAAGTGATATACTAACTCCTTCCCCAGAAAAGGAAGTAAAGTTTTTGAGTTATTTTTACTCTTTGATATCCTATAACTTAAATACTATGATTTAAAATTAACAATACTTAAATACTATAATATAAAGTCAATGTTTATGTTACATGATAAGAGAATAGAGAGGGAAGAAAACAAAGACATTTGGTTTACGTACATGTATATGAGATATATTATACATATGTGTACACACATAAATATAAATAAGGAGGAAATATACTCATGACAATATGAGTCCTCATTTCTATAACTGATCACATGGTTTTAGCTGGTTTTTATAACTAATTCTTTCCACCACCAATTCTGAATTCTTTTTGCCTTCAGCAAGTACCTCAGCTAGTCCTGGTTCATTTCCTAGTGGGAGAACCAAAACCTTCATTCATGAAGAGTCTGGGCCATTACTAGTCCTGCTTTGATTGGATTTTTGTGGTTTTCCATTTACCGTAATCACAGAGCATGTTAATACTAAAAGTTAACCTAAAAGATTTCCTATATTTCACACATATTATTTTTTTTACCTCTGTTGTGGAGTATTAGTGTATTTCTCCTTGGTAGTCAGGATCAATCACCCCAGGCCAGCACAGTAACTCTCTTCTTTGCTTGTTTATTCAGAGGAATGAGGAGCACAAAGTGGCCAAGTAGCAGTCTTAATTTCCAGTTCAATAGAATCATTATTTTCTCCTTGTGGAAGCATTATTCCCTTTGGAACTAAGGTCTCTAGGTCAGCAGAGTAAAACTTCCTGGAAGCAGGAAGCAAAAATTTTGTTAAAGGGTTAGGGGTAATAGTGTGTGGTACCATTCCCATCTCCATCCTTTGATTTCTGGACACATGAATCCTGCCTATGCGAGAAACAGTATCATATATTTGGACAACAATTCAGAGCATACACAGTCTTCTGGAGAGCCTTGCCCTAGTCATGCAAGGTTTTGCCACCTAGATGGCACTTTAACTGAGTCTTAGAAAGGTTATTTCATCATTCTATCAAGCCAGCTGATTCAGGATAGTAGGGAACATGGTAAGGCCAGTGAATTCCACAAGCATTCACTCATTGTTGTACTTTGTTAAGTGAGTCCTTTGATAAGAAGCAGAGGTGTGTAAATATTAAGACAGTGAATAAGGCATTCTGTAAGTCCAAACAATTTTTTCAGAAGCATTGTATGCAGAGAATACAAATTTGTATTCAAAGTGTCTATTCCTGTAAACAGAAAACACACACTTCCCCTTCCATGATGGAAGTGGTCCAATGTAATCAAACTACTGTTAGGCATTTTGCTGATCACTGTAGGTAATGGTGCCATATCAGGGACACAGTATTGGTCTCTAATGCTGGAAGATTGGGAAATAAGGGGTGCACTTAAGCAGGTTGGCCATGGTGGTGTAAGTCTTTGTGGCTGAGCCCATGCATAACCTTCATATCTGCCACAATGGTCACTTTGTTTATTAGCCCATTGGACAATGACAGATAGCTGGGGAAAGAGGCTGGCTGATATCCATAGACAAGGTCATCCTACCCAACTGATTATTAAAACCCTCTTCTGATGACATTATTCTTTGTTAAGCATTCACATGGAATAAGAAATGTCTTCAATTTTTAGTCATTCAGAGAGATCTAACCGCATACTTCTTTCCCAGATTTACTTGTCAGCAATTTTTCAATCATATCGATTCCAAGCCTCTGACCATCCAGCCAAACCCTTGGCTAGAGCCCATGAATCACTATATAATCACGTTTGGCCATTTCTTCTTCCAAGTAAAATGAATAACCAGGTGTACTCCTGGAAGTTCTGTCTACTGGGAGAATTTTTCTCTACAAATATCATTCAGGGATGTCCCAGAGAAAGGATATAGTATTGCAGCTGTCCACTTTTGGTTGGTGCCTGGATATGATGCAGAACCACTTGTAAACAAGGCTCAAGTCTTCTCTTCCTCTTTTAACTGATCTTAGGTAATTTTCCACGAGGTCATAGGTTCAGGCTGGGAGAGAGAAGGTATCATAAGAGGAATGGGGACAAGTGGCCACTTCAGGGCAACTCTGTAGTCTGATCTCTTGTTAGCAATTTCTGTTTGATAATAGAGTCCTACTATTCATTCCCCAATTTCTTTTATTTCAGAATATTACAGGGGTACAATGTTTAGGTTACATATGTTGTCTTTGCCTCACCTGAGTCAGAGCTACAAGCATGTCCATCCCCCACACATTGCACACCGCACCCATTAGGTGTGAATATATACATCCTCTCTTCCCCTTCCCACTTACTCAACACCGTAAGAATGTTACTGCCATATGTGAACGTAAGTGTTGATCAATTAGTACCAATTTCATGGTGAGTACATGTGGTGCTGTTTTTCCATTCTTGTGATACTTTGCTTCGAAGAATGGGCTCAAGCTCCATCCAGAATAATACAAGTGGTGCTAGATCACCATTGTTTTTTTGTGGCTGATTTAGTACTCCATGGTATATATATATATATATATATATATATATATATATATATATATATATACCACATTAAAAAAATGGGCACTTGGGTTGTTTCCACATCTTTGCAATTGTGAATTGTGCTTCTATAAATATTCTAGTGCAGATGCCTATTTCAGAGAATGTCTTTTATCCCTTTGGGTAAATTCCCAGTAATGGGACTGATGGATCAAATGGTAGTTCTACTTTCAGCTCTTTGAGGTAACTCCATATTATTTTCCATAGATGTTGTACTAGTTTGCAGTCACACCAGCAGTGTATGTGTTTCCCTATCTCTCTGCATCCACACCAACATTTGTTGTTTTTGAACTATTTGATAAAAGCCACTCTAAATGGAGTTAAGTGACATCTCATTGTAATTTTTATTTGCATTTCCATGATAATTAGAGATGTTGAGCATTTTTTCATGTTTGTTGGCCATTAGTCTATTTTCTTTTGCAAAGTTTCTGTTCATGTCCTTTGCCCATCTTTTAATGGGGTTGTTTGATTTTTTCTTGCTGATTTTCCTAAGTTCTATATAGATTCTAGTTATCAGCCCTTTATCAGATGTGTACCATGTGAATATTTTCTCCCATCGTGTAAGTTATCAGTTTTTTCTCATGATAGTTTTGCTGGCTGTGCAGAAGCTTTTTAATCTGATCAGGTCCCATTTATTTATTTTTTTGTTGCTGTAATTGCCTTAGGAGTATTCTTCATAAATTCTTTACCTAGGCCAATTTCTATGAGAGTTTTTCCAACATTTTCTAGAATTCTTATAGTTTCATGCCTTATGTTTAAATCTGTTATCTGTCAGGGGTTGATTTTTACCAGAGGTGAGAAGTGCAGATCATGTTTCAGTCTTCTGCTGTGGCTATCCAATTTTCCCAGCACCATTTATTGAATAAGGATTCTTTTCCCCAGTGTATGTTTCTCTGCTTTGTCAAATATCAGAAGGCTATATGAGGATGGTTTTATGTCTGGGTTCTCTGTGATGTTCCATTGGTCTATGTCTCTGTTCTTGTGCCAGTACCATGCTGTTTTGGTTACTATAGCCTTGTAATGTAGCTTGAAGTCATAAATTGATGCCCCCCAATTTGTTCTTTTGGTTAAGGTTGCTTTTGCTATATGGGGTCTTCTCTGCTTCCATACAAAGCATAGAATTATTTGTTCTAGATCTGCAAAAAATGATTTTGGCATTTTGATAGGGATAGCATTGAATCTGTAAATCACTTTGAGTATCATAGACATTTTAGCAATGTTGATTCTGCCAACCCATGAGCATGGTACGTTTTTCCATCTGTTTACCTTCTCTGCTATTTCCTTCCTCAGTGTTTCATAGTTTTCCCTGTATAGGTTTTTCACCTCGTTAGTTAAATATAGTCCTAGGTATTTTATTTTCTTTTTGCTATTGTGAAGGGTATTGATTCTTTGATTTGGTTATCAGTTTGACTGTCAACCCCAACTTTATGGTTTGGTGGGTTACTATTGTTTGAATGTATGTGTTTCCCCAAAATTCTTATGTTGGAACTTAAACCCCAAGGTGATGGTATTAAGAGGTGAGGTCTTTTGGGAAGTAATTAAGCCATGAGGGCTCCACTCCTATAAATATGATTAATGTTCTTTTCAAAAGGCTGCAGAGAACATCCAAACTCTTCCATCCTTTTTGCCCTTTCACCTTTTATGATGCGAGGATGCAACAACAAAGGCACTATCTTGGAAGCAGAGAGTGAAACTTCTCCAGACACTGAATTTTCCAGTATTTTGTTCTTGGACCTTCCAGCCCCTAGAGAAATGTATTTCTGTTGTGTATAAATTACTAAGTCTAAGGAATTTTGTTATAGCAGCATAAACAGCCTAAGACAGTGGATAAGGTAATACCCACTTCATGATGGCAAACTCAGGTCCCTTGGTAGCATGGTGGCCCATGATTAAGAATTTAGTCTCTACTTAGGCCCATCAGAAGGCCAAGATCTCTTTCTCAAAAGAAGAGTAGTTATCTACAGAAGATGGCAGATTTTTGCTCCACAATCCTAAGGGCATTCACTGTGTGACTCACATATAGGAACCAGCCAAAGGCACCAAAAAGCATCTCTACCTGCCACTGACACTTTAAGCAAAATTGGATTTGCTAGATCATGTAACCACAATGGAAAAGCAGCTTACACAGTAGTCTGAACCTGTTGTAGAGCCTTTTCTTGTGGTCATCTCCACTTGAAATTAGTACTTTTTCAAATTACTCAGTAAATGTGCCAGTGTAATACACTCAAATGAGAAATAAGTTGCTTCCAAATCTAAATAGGTTCACTAGAAGTTGTGTATTTTTTTAGTTGTAGGAAGAGCCAGATGCAACCATGTATTGTGTACCTTAGAAGAGATATCTTGATGTGTTGCACACCATTGGACACTTAGTAATACCAATGAGGTAAAAGTCCTCTGAATTTTTGTCAGATTTGTCCCTCACACTGTGACATGCACATACATTACCAATAACTCTACTAGAGTCATTGTTACTTCTTGTTGACTAGGTTGAATCAACCTAATGTCATCAGTGTAATAGACCAATATGGTATCTTGTGGAAAGGAAAGGTGATCAAAATATCTGCAAACTAAATTACGTCCTGGGGCCAGAAAGTTGATTTATCCCTGAGGTGGAACAATGAAGACATATTTCTGGGCTTGCAGGCTGAAATCAAACTGCTTCTGGCAGTCCTTATTGACGGGTATGGAAAAGATAAACATTTGCCAGATTAATAGCTGCATATCAGGTACCTGGGTTTCTGCTAATTTGAACAAAGCAATGAAACTACATCTAGTACAGCAGCTGCAACCTAATTAAGCTTAAAATAATACACTGTTATTCTCCAAAATCCATATGCTTTCTTCACTGGCAAAATAGGTAAGTTCAATGCGCATGTAGTGGGAATAACCACTCCACATCTCTTTAAGTGCTTGATGGTAGCACTAATTTCTGTAATTCCTCCAGGAATGTGGCTTTTCTTTGATTTACTGTCTTCCTAGGTAGAGGCAATTCTAGTGGCTTCCACTTGGCTATTCCCACCATAATAGCCATCATTCCATGGGTCAAGGGACCAATATAGAAATCTGCCAGTTGCTGAGTATATCTATTCCAAATCTGCATTCCAAAACTGAAGACAGAACCACAGAATGAGTGGGGACACACTGAGCCCACTGTGAGATTAAACTTAGCTAAAACACCACTGATTACCTTACCTCCACAAACCCTACTCTTGTGGGTCTCCCTGACATTTTAGATCACCTAGGATTACTATCAGTTCAGAGTCAGTATCCAGTATTACCAAAAATATCTGATTATTTTCTTTTCCACAATGTACAGTTGCCTTTTTAAAAGGCCACAGATTTCTATGGAAGGAGAAGGCTGGGAGAAGTATTAATAGCATAATTTTTGGCAGTGTTCCAGAATTCTTCCTCAATGGGACCCCTTCGTTCAAGTGGTTCTGGATCTGTAAACTAGCTGAAGTTTATGAATTGATTGAAGGGCCATCATTCTTATTTTTTTATGATTTAAGTTAGGCTTTTGTTCACTTGATCTAAGATTTTTTTGCCTATATAAATCAAACAAGAACTTAGTAGGCTTTCTGTTTCACTTCTAGTGATATCATTATCAACTAGGCAAGGCCATAGGTGTGCATGAGTTAGATTATTGTGATTGCTACTTCCACTCTGCTGTCCGTTATGGTAACCATACTCACCTTATCTTTGGTAGTTGAGTAAAACAATTTATCCTCTGATGCCCTGGGATCCAATCACTCCCATTGCATTTAGGTGTTCCAATTTAGTGACTACAGTTCCCACTGTAACATCTGTTCAATAGAAAAAAAAAGTGATCACAGAGCTCTTCAGGGATCCTAGGGCTGTCCCCAGAATTTTATTTCTCAGCCATGGTGAAAAGTATGTCTTTTGGACTCTGCCAAGGTGGTAAGGATGTCTTAAATAACAACCCCCCTCTAATATTCCAATGTCCTTAAGCCACTGAATCCTTTTTTCTACATTAATCCAAGGAAGGTCTGGCATTTCCAACTTGCTCACTGTGGGCCACTATTTTATCTGTTTTATTCACTTAAACAAACAAACTTCTGGAGTCCTCTCTAACTTACAGAGCTGTGACTTTAAATGTAGAATCTCTGCTTAGTGGGTGCATACCAATAAATTTGTCATGATCCAACTTATGTCCCTTTCACCATGTTTCCTCACCTTCAATATGCATTATTTTACATGTACCACATATTTCTGTCTGCATAAATTAGAAAATTCAAGTAACTATTTTGTACTGTAGCCCACCTCCTTATGGTTCACAGTTTGTATCTCACCTTTTAAGGTCTATTAGTACTTGAGTCGAGGTGTAGGTCTAAAAGAAAATAGGGCAGTAAGACTGGTTTCTGAGAAGATCCAATATTGTCTTGCATGGTAACTGCCTCAGGGAAATCCATCACCATTTATTTAGGCAATGTGGGGTTAACCATTTCATATGAGAAGACATAAGTGGAGAGGCCACTTCCACTCACTGGCAGTGGGTGGCAACTTTCATTGGAATTGGAGAGGCCTCTTCCACTGGCAAAGAAGACTCATCAGAGTTTAGCTATTCAATGTCCCCTTTAGGGTCTTCCCACACATCTTGATTCTAACTTTCAGTATCCTATTCTTTCTCAATCAATGTCCTCACTTTTATAGTAAACATCCTAGAAGACTAGGAGTTCAACTTGAAATATAATTCAGCTAATATAAGTGTGTGTTGTCTTAAGTCACTAAATTTGTGGTAATTTGTTATAGCAACAAATAAAAAATGTAATTATATTGTGAATGACTACATCAAATGATTATACTGAGAATGGACATTATGCTTTGCTGTGGTAAATAAAATACTAGGGTGATCTTCATGACACTTCAATGCTACTTTACTTTTCTTGTTTTATTTTTCTTCCTTGTTTTGGTTGCTAATTGACAATGCAGTGTACATGATGGCATTCAAACTATGATCACCTGCTTTGATCAGTGCTAGCTCCTCTGAGCAGTTAACCCTTGGTGTTCATCTACTCGATGCTCATTAGCTATTCCTTTATATACTTCTCAACCCCAACCTACTGGTACTTAGTGCTAGTTCAATTAGCTCAGATGAGAAACAGTGTCCAGCTATTTCTCAGGACACTTATTATTTGGCACACCCTAGCCCCTCTCAAACAAAGTAACCTCATTCTGATAATGTGGTTTCTTAACTTAAGTTGATGAGAGTGTTATTCAAAAGTGTTGGCCTTACAGTCCAGTGAGAAAAAAGTTAATATATTGTTTCCATCACTTATTATCTATGTGATCTTAAGCAAGTTATGTAAACCTTTTTGAGCTCCAGCATTGCCCATATAAAAATGTGTATAATAAAAATCCATAACTCATTGGGTTTTTTAGAAGTTTTAATTATATGATTTCAGGAGGTAAGCTGAGCTTCCAGATGCTGGAGTAGCCAATTAATAAAACAATGAGTGTGATGTGCACCATCAGGAGGATGGACATACTTGAAGCTCTGACTCAGGGTGGGGGCAAGAGCAATAAACGTAACCTAAACTTTTGTACCCCATAATATGCTGAAAGAAAAAAAAGAAGAAAAAGAAAACAAGTCAAAATGAAAGTAGCAATCAAGACTTTAATTGCTTACTGCAATAGTATAAGTAAGAGATTAAACCATAGAAAGTTCTGACTCCCCAGTTTTCCATTTGTTACCTTGGAACTGCACTGGTCTAGGTTAGATGTATCAGCACAGATGTGAGGAATGGTCTGACTACCAAGGAAACCTCCCCCAAAACAGTGCCTTTCTGCCATTTTATGGAACCAGTAACCAAAGTAGAAAGAGGGAAAAGAGCTGGAAATGGAAAAGTATCAAGTTCTGAGTCAGAGTAGAGAAAAAGTATCTCCAAGTTTTCCTCTCCACAACCTCCCTTCTCTGGCCCATAAAGAGGTCTTGGCAGAGGCACTTGAGGAAACATTTGAACAAAAGGCCCAGCTAAGGAAGCCTCTGAATGGAAGTCCATGGGTGAGAAATGCAGACAGGCATAAGAGAATGGCTGGCCAGGGGGTCCTGAGCATTTAACTGCAATTGCCTTCAGGGACTCAGTGCACTGTCTGCACCAAGCCTGGTGTTGGGAGGCAGATTTGTTGCAAAGAAAAATCCTTTGTAATTAATTGCCTATGGTTGGGTCTGAAAAATCATATATAGATTTTAGACAAGAGATGGCCTTATACAATTTATGTAAGACACTTAGCAGAGCAATCATAGTTATTTCTCAATAAAGGGTAGCTATTATCATTTCAGCTATTAAGTTCTGCTCAGTTCATCCTTCCCTGCTAGAAATCTTCCATAAGATTTTGCTCTGTTTTTGTACATATGGTAGGTTTCCCTTAGGTACCTGAAAAAGTTGCATTTAGTTACTTGAGCATTTTTCTTACCCTACTGTGGAGATCTAGAGATCTAGAGGCAGTTGAGTTTCTCCATTTTGTCTGGCTTCTTGCTGTAAATAAGAATACATGCTTTGCTGGTAAATGGGGGATAGGATAAAAATGAGAGCAATGTCAGCATATCACGCTCCTTTCTGATACTTGTAACCTCTGCAATAAATATCTGAAGACACTACAATGACCTTAAGTCTAGTATAGCTAAAAGTAATATCTATCTGATCAATAAGGAATTATGTACCTACTAATTTGGAGGCTGAGGTTGATT
>MPIZ01001313.1:266207-278541 GCA_003258685.1 Prolemur simus | reverse complement strand
ACTCCTGGGCTTAAGCGATCCTACTGCCTCAGCCTCCCGAGTAGCTGGGACTATAGGCATGCGCTACCATGCCTGGCTAATTTTTTTTTTTCTATATGTATTTTAGTTGGCAGATAATTTTTTTCTATTTTTAGTAGAGATGGGGTCTCGCTCTTGCTCAGGCTGGTCTCAAACTCCTGACCTCGAGCGATCCACCCGCCTCAGCCTCCCAGAGTGCTAGGATTACAGGTGTGAGCCACCGTGCCCGGCCTCCCACAGATTTTAATTACTTGTGTCTCCTTTATCATTTAGTTCAAAGAAACTTTTGATTTCCATCTTAATTTCCTCCTTAAACCAACAATCATTCAGCAGAAGTTTGTTGTTCAGTTCCCATGTCTTTCTGTAGAGATGAGGGTTTCTGTAGGAGTTGATTTCTAATTTCATTCCACTGTGGTCTGAGAAGATGTGTGATATAATTTCTATTTCTATTTTTTAAATTTGCTGAGAGACGTTTTGTGACCTAGGATATGTGAAATTTTAGAGAATGTCCCATGAGCTGATGAGAAAACCATATATTCAGTGGTTTTTTGGTCGAATGTTCTGTAAATGTCAGTCAGGCCCATGTGCTCTAGAGTTCTGTTTAAGTCCATCGTTTCTTTGTTCATTTTCTGTTTGGAGGATCTGTCCTGTTCTGTCAGAAGGGTGTTGAACTCCCCAGATATTATGGTGCTGCTGTATGTCATTTTGTTTAGATCAAGTAGGACTTCTTTTATGAATCTGTGTACACCTCAGTTAGTTGCATAAATATTTAGAATGGATATGTCTACTTGTTGAATTGTACCCTTCATCATTATATAGTGACCATCTTTGTCTTTCATTACTTTTGTTGATTTGAGGATTAAGTTATCTGAAATCAGAACTTCTGTGCCAGCTTTTTTTTGGTTTCCATTTGCATGGAATATTGTTTTCCATACCTTCTCCTTGAGTGTAAATACATACTTGTGGGTTAGACAAGCAGATACTTGGCTTGTGTCTATTTATACATTTGGCCAGCCTATGTCCCTTTGGTGGACAGTTCAAGCCATTCACATTTATTGAAAGAATTGATAAGTGGGACAGATTTATGTTCATCCTGTTAAGTTGAACTTTGTTGCTTTGTTTTCTCTCTTGACCCATTGTGGTATGTGGCCTTTGACCTTTAGCTTTTGGATAATTTTACACTGGTGAGTGTCTATTGTCCTGATCTGTGTGTAATGCAGTTCTGAGTACTTCTTGGAGGGCAGGTCTTGTCTTGATGGGTTCCCTCACTCTTTGCTTGTCTGAGAAAGTCTTTATTTCCCCTTCATATAAGAAACTTAGTTTTGAAGGATACAAAATTCTAGGCTGGGCATTATTATGTTTGAGAAGACTGAGAATGGGACCCCAGTCTCTTCTGGATTGTAATGTCTCAGTTGAGAAATCTGCAGTTAGTCTGATGGATTTTCCTTTGTAGGTTACCTGCTGCTTTCACCTTATGGCTCATAGGAGAGCCTCTTTCATGTTCACTTTGGCCAGTCTGATGACTATGTGTCATGGTGTCTTCCTGTTTGCAATGAATCTCCCAGGAGTCCTTTGAGCTTCTTTTACCTGAATATCTAGATTTCTAACAAGGCCAGGGAAATTTTTCTCCATTATATCATCAAATAGTTTATACAACTCTTGTGTATTTTCTTCTTCACCCTCAGGGATGCCTATAATTCTCATGTTAGGCCTCTTCACATAGTCCCACATTTCTTACAGGCTTTTCTCTTTTCTCTTATTTCTCTGCTCTTTCTCTATGACTGACTTGTTTAGTTGAAGGGTGTTATCTTCAATCCCTGAGATTCTTTCTTCTACTTGCACCACCCTATTCTTGAGGCTTTCCACTGTGTTTTGTAATTCCTTGAATAAATTCTTCATTTCCAGAAGTTCTTTTTGAATTTTCTTTAATATTTCAATTTCTTTAGTGAATTTTTCTTCCAAATCCTGAATTTTTTTTTGTGTGTGGTTTGTTTGTGTTGGGTATCCATTTTCTCTTGCATATTATGGAATTTTCTTAAATCCATGTTTGAAATTCCCCTTCTGTCACTTTAGTGTTCTTAATTTGGTTTTTATCCATTACTAGAGAGCTGGTATTTCCCTTTGGGGGTGCCCTTTCAGTTTGATCCTTCATGCTTCCAGAGTTCTTTCGCTGATTCCTTCCATCTGGGGAATCTGTTACTTCTTACTTTTGGATTTTCATTTATGTATTGACACACCCAGTTTAGTCTCTGTACCAGTAAGTGGTGCTTATGGGTAAGATTCAACCACACCCTCCAGGATGAGTCAGTAAATGCAGCAAAAGTGTATGCAAATTGACCTCCCTGTCAGTAGGTGACACTTGCCAAGAGGAGCAAGTTTCAGTGTTGTTTTGGGGTCCTGTAACCAGCTCTTGTTCCTCTGGAGAGGCACTCTAGTGCCTCAGGTGGTGGATGGGGCCCTGGGATTTCCAGGTGTGTCCTTATTTTCCACCTCAGAGGGGATAGGAGGGGGAGTGAGTCTGACAGGACTGGTGTAGATGAGCCTGTCCTCAAGCTCCACAAATGCTTATAGCAAGGGTCAAAGGTCTGTTCCCTGCCTCTGGACAAAGCTGTCAGGGAGGGGCCAAAATGGCCCCATTCAAGCAGACAGTCTGCATGTCAAGGTGGGGCTGTCTTAGACCTGCAGTCTGGCAGTCTGGAGCAGGTCTCACTGCTTTCAACCCTCCCCTATTCCCCGATTTCTCCCCGGCCTCTGCCGGCAGGTAGGACCTGAAGCCAGCTGAGCTACCTCTGACCATGATGTGAGCTGAGAGGTTCCCTGTCCATGATCATGGCCTGAGCTGGAAGTGTGGCCCTCCTGTGGGAGGAGGGTTACCACTTGAGCATGCTGCAGCTAGGACACAGTCTGATCTGCCTCTGAAGGCATAGACACCTCTGTAGACTAGTTCACAAATATCCCTTCTGTGTCCCTGGACAATGCAATCAAAACCTGTGTGTATAATTTCTGGCCTGCAGGCCTGTTCCCTGGGCCCTGGAGATCAATCCCTGACCCTGACAGTGAGAAGAATGCTGGCCCCAAATTACCCACAGGGTGCCCAAGCTGGATTAATGTCCCTCCACTTTGGGGTTTGCTCCGCTGTGCTTGAGTCACCAGGCAAGCAGCACCAGGGAAGGCAGGTGGTTGGAGAGCTCACAGTCCTAGTACCCTTCAGTCTGGTGCAGGGCTCCAAAAGGAAAGATCCTATTCCTTGTGGATTTCTCCAGGTGGTGGCTAAATTGTCTCTTTCTGCCGCCACTGTAGGGTAGGGGAAGGGGGAGAATGAAGTAATATGGCACCTGCCAATCAGCTCTGGTCTCTGGGCAGGAGATGTCCTAAGGGAGCTGGGAACCCAGTGCCCTGTACACAAGAGGCTCTCTGCTTACTGGTGGAAGCAGTCTCTGGGCTGGTGTTGGCAGGTCTCTCAGCACCTCAGGAGCAAACCAGTAGTGCAAGATGCAAGAGAAGGGAATTTTAACCGCGTGACCTTCTGTTCTCACTGGTCTCCAAGCCTCTTGGGGCTTAGACTCTGTCGATGCCTTTCTCCTTCCAGTTCTGGTTTGCAACCTCTTCCTGTGAAGTCTCCTGTAGGTTCAGGCATCCTTCCTTCCAAGCCTCATCTGAAATATGTTTGTCTGCCTGTTTGTTTTTTTCACTTTCATCTAAAATCTTTCCTTCTTGCAGAGGCACTCTAACTGGATGTGTTTCTCATCCACCATCTTGCCTCTCTCTCCTGCTGAGATTGATTAAAAGCAATCTCACCTTCCCTTCTCTGTGTTCTATGTACTCACCTATGATTTTGCTAATATGTGTCTGTATGTTTGTAGCAAATTATTTCTATGACAAAAAATTCTATACCATAACAGGCTGCAATTAAAATTTTGGCATGGTGATTTCAAAAGCATAAGATAATTATCTTACAATTAACTGTTTTATGATTCATTAATTTAATTAAATTTAATATTTAAACATAATTATCAAAAGTTTTACAAGGATGCATTTTCAAGTTAACAGCATAAGCCACATTAACTTAGAAATAAAAAGTAAGTAAGAAAAAATGGTCAGTAGGCTAGATTTACCCTTTATATTCTCTCTAATGAAATCTTAAGGTGAACTATTGTTTTACTGCCTAATGTCATTTATTTTTTTAAGTGCTTTGTGTTTTAATGCATTTCATGAGACATTGAATAATAGTTAAAATATTTTGCTATTGTTAAATAAATATATTATTAAACATCTGGAAGCAAGTAAAATGAAACAACTATTCATTTTAAGCCTAGTTTTTCTAAGAATTAATGCATTTATATTTTAAATGAATAAAATTAGAATAACCTGTTAAGCCAATATATATTTAATATAATTTAGATTCAAATTATTTGAATTTCTCCTACTGCTAGATGCATGTACAAGTTAAAATCAATGAGATAAAAGTGCCTAAGTCCAAAAGTGACCCTAAAAGAATCTTTTGAAGGTTTCCCAAAACAACATGAAGCAATAGTTTCTTTTTGCATAATACTTATTCTTTTGGTTTAAATATAAAGACTTTTTAAACTCATCTTTTACAAAATGTAATGGTTATACCCACCATGTTTCCTCTACCAGTATCCCCTAAAGGAAACTACCAGCTCAAAAGGTAAAGGGTATCTGCCAATTAAAACTCTTTGCATAAATTTTATTTTAGTGTTGGCTTGCTATCACTTTTGTGATTTAATGATCAAGCTTTAAAGTTCTATCCAAGCAATATGAAACACATTTAAGGGCAGATACCCAATATAGATATTATTTTTTCTTCCCATCCCCATAACATAACGATTTCAGTTTGATAAACTTATGTGACTTTTTTCAAAGTTAGGTAACTAAGGAGTAGCTTTAAAATAAGAATAAAATTATAACAGTTATGTCATTATCTGAATTTTACTTTCCTTCCATATAAATGTTTTGATGAAGACACCCAAGTTGTCTGTCAAGCTTTTCTGACTTTCCTTTATATTTTAAGATGACTAAAATTTGTAAATAGAAGAGTGATGCCAACAAAATCAGGCCCTTGTTCTCCCATGAAAACATATTTTCTAAATTAGACAATGGCTAATATAACATCATATAAACTCTTGAAATCAAGGATTGAGAGCAACTATGCAAATGCCCAATCAAGAAGACACATTTAAGTGATAGAAATTATCATGGCATTTTTATTTAGCCTTGCCCTACTCACTATTTGATGCAGTGTGGTGCAGTCAGAGAAAAGTAGCCCAATTCCTGGTTCCCTCTCCGGGGCCTGAAGGAGCAGAGAAGAACTTATTTGCCACATTTTAATATGTCTTTGGGATGCCTGAGGGACTGGTTTTTGTCTCATTTGACTCAGAGCTCAGAAAGGAGCTCAGAAAGGAAGAGGCAGCATAACTGAGATCTTATGCTAGTAAAAGCCACAGAAGGCAACAGTGGACACGGAAGCATAAGAAAGCTGCAGGGGGATTGTAGACTCCTGTGACAAGAGGTCATATGTAGAATACAATAGAACATCTCAAGTCCTGAGAAAAAGCTTTGATGAGACTCCTTGGGATATTAAAATATGTAAAGCAACAGTGACTATGCAAGAAATAAAAAAAGTACACATAGAAACCCAGGCAGGACACATACCCAGAAAAGAACTTAGAAGACATTAAGCCTTCACTGTAGTTTGAGCTCAAGACTCAGAACTTACAATCGTAATTAGTAAAGCTTTAACAACCAATCTGTAAGCATTAGAAAAAGGAGATGTTTTTCAAAATCTCCAACTTTGAACAAAAGAGCTCAAGACATACCAATAAATAAATAAATAAATAAACAAGAAAACATGTGTCATTAAAAAGAATAAAATAAATCTACAGAAATTGTTTATGAGAAACATAGACATTAGAGCTACTAGACAGAACATCAGAATGATTATCTTAAATATGTTCAAAGAGCTAAAGGAAAATAGAAATGAATAACTAAAAGAAATTAGGAAAACAGTATGTGAACAAAGTGACAATATCAACACAGACGTAGAAATTAGGAAAAAGAGCCATACAGAAATTTAACCATAAAAGGGGTTAAATTCTGACACACGCTACAACAGAGATGAAATTTGAAGACTTCATATGATGTAAAATAAGCCAGTAATAAAAAGACAAATACTGTATGTTTCCACATATAGGTAGTATAAAGAGAAGTCAAATTTATAGAGACAGAAAGTGGAATGGTGGTTGCCAGGAGCTTGGGGGAGGAGGGAATGGGGAGTAACTCTTTAATAGGTACAGAGCTTCAGTAATGGAAGATAACAAGTGTTCTGGAGATATATGGTAGTGATAGTTGCACAAAAATGTGAATGTTATTAATGCCAGTAAATACACACTTCAAAATGGTTAATAAATTTTATATTATACATATTTACCACAATAAAAAACAGAAAAATGTTATGTAAATAAATGAAACTATGGTTAATTTGCAAATTAATATATCTTCCTTAACATTAAAATTTGAAAAGACCAAAATCAGGAAAATAAGAAATTTTATGTTGAGCCTAAGAATACTGAGTTATAGAAATGCCCCCTGTATTTCTGGGGGCAAGATTTGATTTCAGAAGTCAAATAAGGCTCTGCCTTAAAGAAAAAAGAAATGTGTTAGTTCAAAAGCTGCCTCATCTCAGGAGGGCGTCTCCTTGGTCAGTAATAGCTGCACTTCAAAGAGACAGCTGTAAACTGGGCCTATGGTTCTCACCTGTTTTGAAAGACAAGACAGGCCTCTTCCTAGAGCCATGGGTTGCTGGAGCTTACAAGGACCCCCGGAGATGAGAGCTGATCAGAGAGATATGCTAATGCCCAAGCCAGGCCCAGAAGGAACCATGCGGTTAAAGTAATTAACACAAAGCAAAGCTCATGTCGACTTCTGAGATCATCTCTGTCCCCAAGAACACAATCACTGGAGCCAAGATGTCTCTGTTTTTTGCTAAAGTAATAGCCTTATCAGAAAACTTAGAAGTTTGCCCCAAGAAGATTTTACAACTCATTGTTCCCCTAGTTAGAGTTAGTTAAAGGATCTATAGTAGCCTTTTAGAAGACTTTGACCCTAAAGCAAACTGCCTGTTAGCATGTAAATCGGAGCTTGTATCTACCCTATATAATACCTGTGTGGAGTTTCAGTCTTTGATATATTTTGGGTGGGAAGAAATATATCCATCCTGATACCTTCCTTTTATCTATTTTCATAAACCTTTACTTTATAAACTATATCTTTGGCTTTGTGTATTATTATTATTATTTCTGTTTCCTACTATTTTTTCATCCTTTGTGATGACCCCTGCCTGAGAGACCTGATCAGAAGAAAAAAGCTCTTTGCGGGGAGTGTAGCTAACTCCCTGCAATTTTAGTTTCCCTTTTCTCCGTTTTACACCACAGAATAACAGTACACTTATTAGACCTTTTTTCTGTGTTTTTCAGAACACAGAAAACTGGGAAGTAGGAGGCAAAAATAAAAGTCTCTGTTTCTCTTTTCCTAAGAGTGACCATAGAATGGGCACAAAATGCCTTATCCATGGACCTTGATTCCATTGTCATTGAAAAGAATGAAAGCCATCAGTATTCCCATTATTTTCCCTTTGTATTGCTTAAGTTCAAAATTTTCACCAATATATTTTCTGAAAACTACCTTGTGTACTCGATTAATGTGAATGCATTATTAATACAAGAAGTAATACCAGTGTGGCTATATGACTTCCATGTAATGGGGCAGGTATAGGGCTGGAATTATAGACAAGAACAATTCCACACATCTTATATTACAATATATTTTAATTCATACTTAAAATTTTACTGAATTTTGTAGGGAAAAGTAAAAATAATATTATTTTACACATAAAGAATGAACATGCACATTCCTTTCACTGCCAACACTAATATTGACTGAAAAGAAGAGGAATCCAATCTGAACAAAAAAAAAAAATGCAGAAAATGGATAGAGAGAAAATGAACCAAAAGACAGAATGTCCATTCCTCATTCTAGAATGTCCCTAAGGCCTGGCTATACCCCTACAATTTGATTCCACAGAATTCCCCTGTACTCTAAATATAATTTCCCCTTTTACTTAAGTTAGTGATGCTAGTAGATTTCCAAGATAGGTCATATGTTAGGTCACAAAATAGTCTCAGTAAATTTTAAAAAGTCAAAATCATATCATGTGTTTTCTCAGACAACAGTGGGATAAAACCAGAAATTAATTCCAATAGGAATTCTCAAAATTATACTAATACATAGAAATTAAAAAAAAAACCTGCTGCTTAACAGTCTTTGGATCAATGATGAAATCAATATGGAAATTAAAAAAAAAAATCAATTTGAATGACAATGATGACACAAGCTACCAAAATCTCTAGTGTATAGTGAAAGAAGTTCTGAGAATGAAGTGTATAGCACCAAATGCCTACGTTAAAAAGAGAGAAAGATCACAAATTAACTACTAAATGTTACACTTCAAGGAACCAGAAAAAGACCAAACCACAAGCAAAGCCAGCAGAAGACAAGAATTGACAAAGAAAAGAGCAGAACTAAACAATGTGGAAACCAAAAAATAAATACATTCATATGAAGGATCAATGAAAGGAAAAGTTGGTTCTTTGAAAATGTAAACAAAATCAACAGAGCATTGTCATGTTTAGCCAAGAAAATAATAGAGAATATTCAAATAAACTCAATCAAAAATTAAAAAGGAGATATTACAACTGATTCCAGAGAAATACAACAGATTATAATAGACTACTATGAACACCTTTATGCACACTATCTAGAAAATATAGAGGAAATGGATAAATTTTTGGAAACCCAAACTTTCAATTGTCTTGGATCAGGATGAAATGGAAATAAAAAGAGAAATGCTGAACAGATCAATAATGTGTAGTGAAATTGAATCAGTAATAAAAAAAACTCCCAAAAAATAAAAAGCCCAGGACCAGATGGATTCACAGCTGAATTCTACCAGATATACAAAGAAAAACTGGTACATATCCTAATGAAAGTGCTCCATAAGGTAGACAATGAGGGAATTCTCTCTAATTCATTCTCAAAAGCCAAAGTTGCCCTGGTACCAAAGCCAGGAAGGGATACAACAACAACAACAAAAAGAAAACTACAGACCAATATCCCTCATGAATATAGATGTAAAAATTCTCAACAAAATATTAGAAAACCAAATCAAAAAACACATCAAAAAGATAATTCACCATGATCAACAGTGGATTTCATCCCAGGGGTGCAACATATGCAAATCAATAAATGTGATTCACCACATAAACAAAATTAAAAACAAAAACCTTATGATCATCTCAATAGAAGCAGAAAAAATATTTGCTAAAATCCAGCACCCTTTATCATAAAAACCTTCAATAAACCAGGTTTGGAAGGAATATACCTCAAAATAATAAAAGCCATATATGACAAACCCACAGTCAACATCATACTGAACAGGAAAAAGTTGCAAACATTCACCCTAAGAACTGGAAGAAGACAAGGATGCCCAACCTCACCACTTCTATTCAACATAATGCTTGAATTCTGGGATATGTTCCTTCTATGCCTAGTTTTTTGAAGGTGTTAATCATGAAAAGGTGCTGGATTTTGTCGAATTCTTTTTCTGCTTCTACTGACATGATCATATGGTCTTTGTTTTTGCTTCTGTTTATATGGTGAATCACATTTATTGATTTGCATATGTTAAACCATTCTTGCATCCCTGGATGAAGCCCACTTGGTCCTGGTCAAATATATTATTATTTTTTGACTTCCTGTTCAATTCATTTTGCTAGTATTTTATTGAGGATCTCGCATCTATATTCATAGGGGATATTGGTCTGTAGTTTTCTTTTTCTTTGTGTCCTTTCCTGGCTTTGGTTTCAAGCTAGTACTGGCTTCCTAGAGTGAGTTGGGGAGAATTATGTTCTTCTCAATATTATGGAATAATTTCTATAGTATGGCTAACGGCACTCTTTGTAGGTCTGGTAGTATTTGGTTGTGAATCCATCTGGTCCAAGGCTTTTTTGTTGTTGTTTTTGGAAGTTTTTATTTTTTTGCTTTTTTTGCTTTTTTGACTGCTTAGATCTCACTGCTCATTATTGGTCTGTTCAGGAGTTCTATTTCTTTCTGATTGAATCTTTGGAGGTTGTGTGTTTCCAGGAATTTATTCATTTCCTCTACATTTTCTAGTTTATGTGCAAAGATAATTTTATATTATTCATGGATAATGTTTAGTCTTTATGTGGTATCAGTTGTAATGTCATTTTCTTTCATTTTTGATTGAGCTTACTTGGGGCCTTTCTCTTCTCTTCCTGGTAATCTAGTGAGAGATGTGTCAATTTTGTTTAATTTTTCTAAGAACTAACTTTTTGTTTCATTGATCCTTTGCATTATTTTTTGTTCTGACTTTTGTTATTTCTTTTCATCTGATACGTTTGAGTTTGGTTTGCTCCTTTTCTAGTTTCTTGAGATTTAACATTAGATTGTTAATTTGTGATCTATCTGTCCTTTTGATATAGACATTTAAGGGTATAAATATTCCCTTAAGGAATGCTTTTGCTGAGTCCCATACATTTTGATAGTTTGTGTCCCCTTTGTTGTTCAGGTCAGAGAATCTTTTGATTTCTATCTTAATTTCATTCTTGACCCAATAATCATTCAGTAACAGGTGGTTTAATTTTCATGACTTTGTGTAGGTTTGAGTATTTCTCTTGTGATTCATTTCTAGTATTATTCCACTGTGGTCTGAGAAATTACATGGTATAATTTTGAATATTTGAATTTGTTGAGACCTGTTTTATGGTTGAAAATATAATCAGTCTTGGAAAATGTCCCATGTACTTCTAAGAAGAATGTATATTCAGTAGTTTGGGTGTAGAATTTTGTGTAAATGTCTGTTAGGTCCATTTGATTTAGAGTCTAGATTAAGTGAATTGTTTCTTTATTTATTTTCTTCTTTGATGATTTGTCCAACTCTGACAGTGAGGTATTTAGGTCCCTGGCAATTACAATGGTGCTATTTATTTCTTTGCAAGCTCTAGTAACATTTGCTTTATGTACCTTGGACCCCCTGGTTTAGGTGCATATATATTTATAATTATAATGTCTTTTGTTGGATTGCTCCCTTTACCATTATATAATGACCCTCTTTGTATTTCTTTACCTTTGGTGGCTTAAAATCAATTTTGTCTGATATAAGAGTGGCTATGCCTGCCCTCTTTTGACTTCCATTTGCATGGAATAATATTTTCCATCCTTTCATATTGAGTCTGTATGTGTCCTTGTGGCTTATATGCATTTCCTGAAGACAGAAGATACTTGGATTGTGTTTTTTCATCCATTCATCCAGCCTATGTCTTCTGAGAGGAGCATTCAGACCATTAACTTTACATGATAGAATTGATATGTGGGATTATGATCTGTTCATCATGTTCAGTAGTGCCTTATTGCCTTTTTTTCCTCTTGTACTGTTATTTTATGAGAGTTGTTAATTTTTTGGGAATTTGGGGGTGAATTTACACTGATGGGTAGTTATCTATTGTGCTGATTCATGTACAATGCAGTTCTGAATATTTCCTACAGGGCAGGTCTGGTCATGACAAATTCTCTCAGTGTCTGCTTGTCTGGAAAAGACTTAATTTCCCTACCAATTGTGAAACTTAGTTTTGAAGTATACAAAATTCTAGGCTGGCAGTTTTTCTATTTAAGTCAATTGAAGATAGTGTCCCAATCCCTTTTGTCTTATAAGGTTTCCACTGAGAAGTCTGCAGTTAGCCTGATGGGTTTTACTTTGTAGGTTATTTCATTATTTCATCTTGCTGCTTACAGAATTTTCTCCTTCATTTTGACTTTGGCCAGGTTAATTACTATGTGTCTTCAAGATGTCTTATTTTCTATAAATCTTCCCAACGTTTGATGGCAATCTTGGACCTGAATGTCTGAATCTCTGGTGATACCAATGAAGCTTTCCTCAATAATTTTCTCAAATAAGTTTTGCGTGCTTTTAGTTCTTTCTTCTTCCTATAATTCAAGTGTTAGTTTACTTCACATAGTCCTGTATCTCAGTGATTTCTCACTTTTTTAAGATATTTTCTTCTATGCCTCATTGAAAGACTGTATTATCTCGATCTCCTTGTTCTCAAGCTCTGAGATTGTTTATTCTCCTTGGTTTAATTTGTTGTTGAAGCTTTCTGATGTGTTTTGAAATTCCCTAAATGACTTTTTCATTTTTTTCTTTAAGTTCTATTATATCCTTTCT
>MPIZ01001313.1:241838-264302 GCA_003258685.1 Prolemur simus | reverse complement strand
TTTTTTTGGCTTCTCTTTGTTGGTTTTCAACTTTCTCTTCAATTCCATTCATCATCTTTTGCATCCATATTCTGAATTCCATTTCTGTCATTTCAGCAATTTCCTTGTGGATGGAGTCCACTACTGTAGCTCCATTGTTATCCCTTGGTGCTGTTGAACTATTTTGTTTTTGTCATGTTTCCAGAGTTCTTTTCCTGGTTTCCTTTTCTCTTGGTTCTGGGTTAATATGACTGAAGGATAACTATTCTCCTTTGCTGGAAACTCTCCTCTTTAGTTGAAGAAGAGTTGGACCCTAAATGAAGCTTTTGTGTCCCACTTTAGAATGTTGACACATCAGGGGAGGGGCACATGCACTGAGAGCCTGTAGAACAGCTGTTCTGTTTTAACTCATTTCCCTCTGATTACCATAGCTCAAGCCTGTGCCGGATGATTTTCTCGTTGGATGGAGGGCCATTCCCTAGCTCACTGTTGGAAATTCAGGTTAGGGGCTATATGTATCCCCTACACTGTAGCTGTTGTTGTGGGGGATTGCTCTGGCTGGGGTCACCCAGTAAAGTTAAAAGTGGCAGCTGGTTTAGTCTATTTAAGCAGTGATTGTGGATGACTGGGCTGTAGGCCTTTTCATGAACCAGGTCCAGGAGTAATGGCTGCTCAGGGTTGGAAGGTACTGAATAAAGTGTTGGACTGCTGGGAGATTTTGCTGGCCCAGCAGCAGTGGTAGAGACTTATTGTTGGGGTCTTGAGCCCCAAGCTTAACTGTGGAATGTCAGGGGTGGTAACTCAGGCCTGGCAGTGGCCCTGGATCTTCAGGGGAAGAGCCTTGGGCTCAGAACAGTGAGAGTTTTAGAGCTGCCTCTGGGGATTATGGGGGCTGAGCAACACAGATGCAGGGCTATTTCACCAGCATGGAGACTACTGACGCTGAGTTGCAAAGGCAGGGGTTCGTCTCAGTGGCCCAGGAACCAGGTAGGTAGGATAGAGCTGATGGTCATCCAAGGTTCTCCCTCCTCACCTAGGACCCACTGAGGCAGTCACCCAAGTCTTCCCAGGTGGTGCCTGTGGCTTCTGAGGCTCCTCCTCTGCTCAGATCTCATGCAGTGGGTGGGTGGGGGTGGAAGCACACTCAGACCCCAGTCACATAGCATAAAATGTGGGAGCATTTGTTCTGTCTGCTCCCTCCCTGGCCTGGCAGGGTTGATGAAGAGGCTACTGCTGGAAGGCTGAGTCCCAGGCAGACCTGGCTCTGTGCACCAGACCTATCAGGATGGCATTGGTTGCAGAAACTCAGATTGTTAGCCACCAGATCTCTGCTTCACTTGCTCTCCAGTGCAATGTCTCTGCACAGACTCTGGGCAGGGGAGGCCTACAAGAATCTGGGTGGGGCTCAGGAAAACAGTGGCAATTGAATCTAGTTATGTTATGGAAGCTAACTTCAACATAGCTCTTTTAAAAGGTTCAAATAACATCCATTTGAAAGAAGTATCAGGATTTATCCATGTTGTATTAAGGTTCTTATTTTGTGGTGTAAATCTTTATATATATATATATATATATATATATATATATATATATATCATTGTCTCATATGCAGGGGCTACTTTCTAAGCAATGATGTGAAAAATGTCCTGCTCTGGAAGTTCAAACTAGAAGAGGTTGGCATTACAGTGCTATATGTATTAAGGTGGATCTATGAGCTGTGAGATTCATCCAAAAATCTTTTAGTAATTTAGATTCTTGACACATCACTTTCTTCATTTCTCTGGATCTAAGTTTCCCTACACACAATATAGACTACCTCAATGACTTTTTTCAACTGTTTTCCACACATATACGTGAAATTTCCAGAATAGGCAAATTCATAGACACAAAGTAAATTAATGATTTCTAGGGGCTGCAAAAAGGGAGAAATGAGAAATGACTGCTAATGAGCATGGGGAATACAAAGGAAAATTTTAAAGAATTTTTAACTGCTAATATTTTTCAGTTTAGACAGGTATATATATTACATTCAATGTTAGAAATTTCTCTTTCATATTAATATTTTCATTGGGATGTATTCAAATGCCATAAAATTAACCTTTTAAAATTTTAAATTTCAGTAATTCATAAATATATTCATAAAATCGATTTTGTGACCTGAGACTTTGCTGAATTTGTTTATCAATTCCAGTAGTCTCATGGCAGAATCTTTGGAGTTTTCTACATATAAGATCATGTCATCAGCAAAGACTGATAGTTTGATCTCTTTTGCCCCCATTTGGATAACTTGATTTGTTCTCTCATCTGATGTCTCTGGCTAGGACTTCCAGCACAATGTTGAATAGAAGTAGTGATAGAGGGCAACCTTATCTGGTTCCAGTTCTAAATGGGAATGCTTTAAATTTTTCTCCATTTAGTATGATGTTGGCTGTAGGTTTGTCATATATGGCTTGTATCATTTTTAAGTAAGTCCTGTCTATGCCTATTTTGTTAAGTGTTCTTATCATAAAAGGGTGTTGAATTTTGTTGAATGTTTTTTCTGCGTCTATTGAGAGAATCGTATGGTCTTTGTTTTTGCTTCTATTTATGTGGTTAACTACATTTATAGATTTGTGCATGTTGAACCATCCCTACATCTCTCATGCAATCATCAATATTGTCTAATTCAAAAATATTTTAATCATCCCCAAAAGAAAGCCCATACTGATGTCATTTCCCCTTTCTTCCTTCCATCAATAATTAGCAATTCAAAATCTACTTTCTACAGCTATGGATTTGCCTGTTCTGGGTATTTCATGTAAATGAAATCATGCAATTTGTAGCTTTTTATCTCTGGCTTCCTTTACTTTGCATAATCTTTCAAGGTTCATCCATGTTGTATTAGTACTTCACTGTTATGGCTAAAAAATATTTAATTGTATGGGAAATTTTAATTTGTTTATTCATTCATTAGCTGACAAACACTTTGGTTATCTTCAGTATGTGGCTATTACAATGATGTTGCTATAAACATCACATACAAGTTTTTGTATAGACAGAAAGTTTTTATTTTTTATGGGTATGTATATAGCAGTGGATTGGTGTTACATCAGTAAAGACATCAGACCTAATTTGGGGGGGCAGGTTATAACTAATTGAGTTGTTATAGTTCTATTCAGGTATTTTTTTAACAACTCTTTTTGAGTCATTTTGGTACATTGTGTATTTCTAGGAATTTTTCTATTTCATCCAGGTTATTTTTCTTTCTGTAAAATTAAGAGCAATGTTCTTGGTTTTATTACTGATTTTAGATATTTCAATTTTCTATCAATTCTTTTTGTTTGATTTAGCTATAGATTTGTCAATTTTGTTGATCTTTTTAAAAAACTATATTTGGTTTTCTTGATTTTTTTCTGTGCTTTTTCTATTCTACATTTTAATTTTTGCTACACTACACTTTGTTTTCTCCATTCTCCTCACTTTGGGTTAAGTTTCCTCCTTTTTCCTACTTTATTTACTATTATTATTATTCATTTCAAAATATTAGGGGATACAAATATTTCTGATACATGTATAGCTTTTATAATGCTTGATTTGGGTCTTTCAGTTTGCCCATCATCAGAATAGAGTTAATTTTCCCAAAGTTTTTATATCACATGCCCACCCAACCTCCCCCATTCTTGGCTTGCAATGTCCTTTACATCTCATTGTGCTCAAGTGTATCCATCTTTTACTCCCAATTATTAGAGAGTATATGTGGTGTTCACTTTTCCATTCCTGAGATACTACATTTAGGATAATTTGTCCTAATTATTCACCCAAGTTGCTGCAAAGTGTATTATTTCATTCCTTTTTGTGGCTGAGTAGTTCTCCATGGTGTGTGTGTGTTTGTGCATGTGCGTGTGTGTGTGTGTGTGTGTGTGTGTGTGTGTGTGTGTGTTCTTTATCCCTTCATGGATTGATGGTCACTTAGGTTGATTACGCATCTTTGCAATTTTGAATTGTTCTGTGGTAACCGTTCTATTGCAGATGTTTTGTTGACAGAATGATTTATTTTTCTTTGAATAGATACCCAGTAGGGGGATTGCTGGGTCAAATGGTAAGTCTACACTTATTTCTTTGAGGAATCTCCATATTGTTTTCCATAGAGGATGTACTAACTTGCAGTCCCACCAAAAGTGTATAACCATTCCTTTTTCTCTGTATCCACGCCAGTATCTAATGCTTTTGACTTTCTAATAATGGACATTCTGACAGGAGTAAGGTGATATCTCATTGTAGTTTTAATTTTAAGTTCCCTGATTAGTGATATTGAGCATTTTTTCATATGTTTATCATCCATTTGTCTATTTTCTTTTGAAAATTTTCTGTTCATGTCCTTTGCCCACTTCTTGATAGGGTTGTTTGATTTTTTTTCTTTTTTTTTTTTGAGACAGAGTCTTACTATGTTGCCCAGGCTAGAGTGCCGTGGCATTAGCCTAGCTCACAGCAACCTCAAACTCCTGGGTTTAAGCAATCCTTCTGCCTCAGCCTCCTGAGTAGCTGGGACTACAGGCATGCACCACCATTCCCGGCTAATTTTTTCTATATATTTTTAGTTGTCCATCTAATTTCTCTCTATTTTTAGTAGAGATGGGGCCTCACTGTTGCTCAGGCTGGTGTCGAACTCCTGACCTCAAGCCATCCTCCTGCCTTAGCCTCCCACAGTGCTAGGATGACAGGCATGAACCACTGCACCTGGCCTGTACCTGGATTTTTTAACCTGAGACTTTGCTGAATTTATTTATCAATTCTAGAAGTCTTTTGGTAGAGTCTTTAGGTTTTTGTAGATACAAGATCATATCTTCAGTGAGCAGGAGTAGTTTGACTTCCTCTTTCCCTATGTGGACAGCATTTATATCTTTCTCTTGCTTGATTGCTCTGGCTAGAATTTTCAGTAGTATGTTGACTAGAAGTAGTGACAGTGGACACCTTTGCCTTTTTCCAGTTATTAAGGTAATACTTTCAACTTCTTCCCATTAAGTATGATGTTGGCTGTGGGTTTATCACATATGTATTTTAGTGTTTTGAGGTATGTTCCTTCTACGACTAGTTTTCTTGAGAGTTTTAATCATGAAAAGGTGCTTGATTTTTATTATTCGCTTATTCTACTTTTATTGAGATGATCATGTGGTCTTTGTTTTTGCTTCTTCTTATGTGGTGAGTCACATTTATTGATTTGTGCTTGTTAAATAATTTTTGCATCCCTGGGATGTAACCCACTTGATTATGGTGAATTATCTTTTTAATGTGATGTTGAATTCTGTTTGCTAGTATTTTGTTTAGGATTTTTGCATGTATGCTCATACAGGGTATTGGTCTGTAGTTTCCTTTTTTGTTATATCCTTTCCTGGCTTTGGTATCAATGTAATACCAGCTTCATAGAATAAATTCCCTCCTTCTCAATGTTATAGAATAATTGCTGTAGGATAGATACTAATTCTTCTTTGTAGGTATGATAGAATTGGACTGTGACCCAGTCTGGTCTAGGGCTTTTATTTGGTTGGTAGAAGTTTTATTACTGCTTCAGTCTCACTGCTAATTATTGGTCTGTTCAGGATTTCTGTTTCTTTCTGATTCAGGGTTAAAGGTTGTAGGTTTCCAGGAATGTATCTATTTTCTCTACATTTTCCACTTGTGTGCATAGAGATTTACATATCATTCATGGATGATGTTTTGTATTAATATGGTATCAGTTGTGATGTCTCTCTTTTCAGGTCTGATTGAGCTTTACTCCTTGCTCTTCCATTTCTTGTTAATCTTGCTAGAGGTTTATTGATTTTGTTTATCTTTTCAAAGAACCATGTTTTTGTTTCCTTTATCTTTTATAATTTTTTTGTTTCCATTTAGTTTAGTTCTGCTCTTTTCTTTTTTATTTTTTGTCTTCTGCTAGCACTGGGTTTGGTTTCTTCTTCTTTTTCTAGTTCCTTGAGGTGTGACATTGGGTTGTTAATTTGTGATAGTTCTGTCTTTTTGATATAAGAATTTAAGGCTATGAATTTCCCTGACAACACTGCTATTCCTATATTCCATATATTTTGGATGTATGTGCCATGGTTTTCTTCAGTTCAAAAAATATTTTGATTTCCATATTAATTTCATTATAGACTCAAGGATTATTTAGCAGTTGGCAATTTAATTTCTATGACTTTCTGTAGTTTTGAGAGCACTTCTTGGAGTTTATTTCTAGTTTTTTTTTTTGTTTGTTTGTTTTGTTTTTTTTTTTTACATTCTGATCTGGGAACATACATGGAAAGATTTTGAATTTTCTGAATTTTCTGAAACTTACTTTGAAAGCTAACATATGGTATATCTTGGAAAACGTCCCATGTGCTGATAATAATAATGTGCATTTTGCAGTTTGGGGGTAGAATGTTCTGAGATGTCTGTTACATCTGTTTGTTTAGAGTCCTGTTTAAGTCCAATGTTTGTTGAACTTCTGCCTTGATGATCTGTCCAGGTCTGTCAGTTGAGTTTTGATATTCCCAGCAATTATAATGTTGCTGTTTATTTCTTTTCTTGGATGTAGCAATATTATATTTATTAACCTGGGAGCTCCCATGTTAGATGCATATATATTTGGGATTTTTATATCTTCTTGCTGAATTATTCCCTTCATCATTATATAATGGCCATCTTTGTATTTTTTTACCATTGGTAATTTAAAGTCTATTTTATCAGATATGAGAATAACTATTCCTGCTTGCTTTGGGTTTTCATTCACATGGAATATTTTTTCCATCCATTTGCTTTGAGCCTCTGAGTATCCTTACAAATTATATGAGTTTCTCGGAGACAGCAGAAACTTGTGGTGTGTTATTTTATCTATTCAGCCACTCTATATGTTTTTATTTTTTTTATTTTTGAGTCAGAGTGTCGCTCTGTTGCCCATGCTAGAGTGCCATGGTGTCAGCCTAGCTCACAGCAACCTCAAACTCCTGGGCTCAAGCAATCCTCCTGCCTCAGCCTCCTGAGTAGCTGGGACTACAGGCATGCGCCACCATGCCCAGCTAATTTTTCTATATGTATTTTTAGCTGTCCATATAATTTCTATTTTTAGTAGAGGCGGGGTCTCGCTCTTGCTCAGGCTGGTCTCGAACTCCTGAGCTCAAACAATCCGCCCGCCTCGGCCTCCCAGAGTGCTAGGATTACAGCCGTGAGCCACCATGCCCGGCCACTCTATATGTTTTAAAAGGAAGATTAAGACAATTTATGTTCAATGTTAGTATTGATATTGGATATGTTGTTCTGTTCATCAAGTTGAATGATACCTAGTTACTTTGTTTTCTCCCTTGTGTTACTGTTTTGTAAGGATTGTGAGCTTTAAATTTGAGGTGTTTTTATACTGGTGGGTATAACTGTTCTTTTCCATGTGTAGAGCACTTTTAAGCATTTTCTGTAGGGAGGTTCTACACTGATGACAAATTTACTTAATGTTTACTTGTCTGGGAAAGACTATTTCCCCTTCATTTATGAAACTTAGTTTTGCAGGATACACCATTCTTGGATGGTCATTATTCCCTTTAACAAGACTAAAAATGGGACCCCAATTCCTTCTAGCTTGAAAGGTCTCTGCTGAGAAGTCTCCCTGTTAGTCTGATGGGTTTTCCTTTGTAAATAACTTGTTTTCATCTTGCAGCTTATAGAATTTTCTACTTCACTTCAAATTTGGTCAGGCTGATAACTATGTGTGTCTTGGTGATGTCCTAGTTGCTGTGAATCTTCCAGGTGTTTGATGACCCTCTTGTATCTGTATATCAGTGAAGTTTTCCTCTATTACTCTCACAAATAGCTTTTCCATGCTTATTGCTTTTTCTTCTTCTCTCCCAGGAAAACCTGTAATGCTTATATTAATTAATTTTGGCTATTTCTCTCAGTAATTGTTTATTCTTCTTTCTTCTTTTTTTTCTGCATTTGTTACTGACTAGGTTACTTTGAATTCCTTGTCTTCAATCTCTGAAAATCTTTGCTCCTCTTGATCTAGTGTGTCATTATAGCTTTCTGTTGTATTTTGCAGTTTTCTAAATGATGCTTTCATTTCTTTAACTTCTGTTTTCTCTTTTTTCATGGTGTTTTCTCTTTAGTGAATTTTTCCTTCATGTTCTGTAGTTTTTGTATCTTTCAGATGTTTTTCTACCATCTCCTCAATTGCATTAGTCTTACTAGCCATTCACAATTTGATTTCCACATCTATCACTTCAACAATTTCCTTTTGTTTGGATCTCATTCATGGAGAGCTATTTTAATCTTTTGGGGGCAGCAGGAGAGCCTGTTTTTTCACGTTGCTTCAGTTTTTGTGCTGGTGCCTTCTCATCTGTGACCACTTCTCTCAGCTCAAAACAGATAGTAGATATGGCACACCTGTTCTCCTTTGCTGAGACCTCTGTTGCTTGGAGAATATAGGGCTATATCCCTGGATGGTGTGCTTGGCACAGCAGAGAGGAGCAGTTTCATTGTGAGCCTTTAATGCTGCTGGTCTTCTGTGTCTCCCCTGTTTCCCTGTGTTTGTCACTGGGCCTCTGTGGCAGGGCCAGCCACTGTTTCCAGGTGGCCATATGAGTTGGAGCTGACAAGCAGGCTGGGGTGTGCATAGGGGACAGAAAAGGTCTACTGGTCATGGTGTGAACACATGTAGACCTGGGCAGCCAAGGTGCCAAGTGCATATGGGATGGAAGAGACACACATAGGGTGCAGCAGAGGGTGTAGCTGGTGCTCAGGGAGTAGTTGCCCTATATTCTCACAGGGCATGGGGTGGAGTGACCCCCTCTGTGGAGAGGCCAGTATGTCACAGTTCAGGTATGGCATGGATTGAGACTCCTGAGCAAAGTGGATCCATGGGGCAGGGTGCCTACTCAGTATGAAGCAGGTCCTCAAGATGTGGTGCTCATGCATCTGGGCTGGGGTGGCTTCCCTAATTATCTCTGGTCCTGCTGAGTAGCTCATCCCATTTCTATATTTCTCACTGCACTCCTGCCTCCTCTCTGTGGATTCCCAGTGCTCTCACTCAGACAATTGATCCATAGGTGGTGATCTATTCACCGTTTTTGATCCTGTCCATGAGAGTGGCATTGTGTAGGCTGCTTCTATCCCACCATCTTTCTATCTCTCTTTTCTAGTTTCTTAAAGTGGATAGGTAGGTTATTTATTCTAATCTTCCATCTTTTATAGGCATTAACAGTTATAAATCTCCCCCAAACTCTTCTTTTGCAGCATCCCATTAGTTTCGATAAGTTATGTTCTCATTTTCGTTCATCCCAAAGTATATTTTAATTTCACTTCTGACCTCTTCTTTTAGCCATGGTTATTTAGTAGTGCTTTTTAAAAATTTTCTACACTACTATATAACCATAATTTTATTTGTGAATGTCCCAACTTCCCTTCTGTTATAGATTTCTGAATTTATTCCATTGTAGTTGGAAACATTCTTTATGTAAATTTATTCCTTTTAAATCTATTGAAGATTATTTTATAGCCTAATATATAATCTATGCCATAGAATTTTCCATGAGCACTTGACTAGAATGATTATTCTGCTGCTATTGAGTAGAATGTTCTATAATCTTTATTGGTTTATACTGTTATTCAAGTCTTTATTTCCTTGTTCATTTGTCTAATCATAATATTCATTATTAAAAGAGAGTATTTAGGTCTTTTTGTGTCTAGTAACAAAGTCTATTTTGTCTTGAATTAATTTAGCCATTTCAACTCTTTTTTGTTTATCATATGCATGGTTTGTCTTTTTCCATCATTTTACTTTCAACATTTTTGTGTCTTTAAATCTAAAGTATGTCTCTGGTAGACAGTATATAGATGGATCATGATATTTTTACTCAGTTTGTGAAAGTTTGCTTTTGGAGTTTTTAATTGAATTACATTTAATGTAATTACTGATAAGTGATAGATTTAAGTCTGCTACTTTGGTATTGGTTTTCTATATGTCTTATGTATTTCCTCCTCTATTCTTCCATCATTTCCTTCTTATGTGTTACATATGTTCTAGTGTATTATTTTAACTCCCTTGCCATTTCTTACATTATCTGTGGTAGGCAGAATAATGCTTCCTCCAAAAATGTGCATTTCCTAGTCCCTGGAACATTTGACTATGTTACCTTACATGGCAAAGGGGGCTTTGCAGGTGTGGTTAAGTTCAAAATCTTGAGATGATGAGATCATTATGTATTATCCAGGTTGGCCCAATAGAATCACAAGGATCCTTGTAGGAGGGAGGTAGACAGGTCAGAGAAGGAGATGTGATGGTGCAAGAAGAGGTCAGAGTGATGTAATTGCTGGCTTTGAAGATAAAATGATCTATTAGCCAAGTAATGTAGGCAAACACTAGAAGCTAAAAATGGCAAAGAATGGATTCTTCTCTAGAGCCTTCAGAAGGAATTCAGCTTTGTCAACACTGTGATTTTAGCCCCATATAATCCATTAATGACTTTTTAAACTCCAGAAATATAAGATAATAATTTGTGTTGTCTTAAGCCACTGTAATTTGGTAATTTGATACAGCAGAAATAGGATACTAATACATTTTTTTTTTTTTTTTTTGAGACAGAGTCTCACTCTGTTGCCCGGGCTAGAGTGAGTGCCGTGGCGTCAGCCTTGCTCACAGCAATCTCAAACTCCTGGACTCAAGCGATCCTCCTGCCTCAGCCTCCCGAGTAGTTGGGACTACAGGCATGAGCCACCATGCCCGGCTAATTTTTTCTATATATTTTTTTAGCTGTCCAAATCATTTCTATCTACTTTTAGTAGAGACGGGGTCTCGCTCTTGCTCAGGCTGGTCTCGACCTCCTGAGCTCAAACTATCCGCCTGCCTCGGCCTCCCATAGTGCTGGGATTACAGGTGTGAGCCACCACGCCAAGCCCTAATACATTTTGTACAGTTAATTTCCCAGTGGTTGCCCCAGGTATTAAAATTAAAATATTAACATAAAACAATCTAGCTTGGATTAATGTCAACTTAAATTCAGTGGTATACAAAAACTTAGTTTCTAAATACTTCCATTCCTTCACACAGTCGTTGTGTTATTATTGTTATAAATATTTCATCTTTAAGTATTAAAAGCCTATCAATACTATTTCATAATTGTTACCTTATACCATGGTTTTTTAAGTAGGCCAGTGGAAAAAATATTTAAAAACAAAAATATTATAATGTCTTTTATATGTGCTTATGTAGTTACTTTTACTGGTGTTCTTTACTTCTTTATGAATATTTAAATTATGTTCTAGGATACTTTTCATTCAGAGTAAAGGACTCCCCTTAATAATTCTGTAGGTCAAGTATGCTAGCAACAAATTGTGCTTTTGTTTGTCTGGGAATATCTTAATTTCTACTTCTTTATTTAAAGTATAGTTTATTTATATTTAGAATTCTTGGTTGACAGTCTTCTTCTTTCAGCACTCTGAATATATATCATCACACTGGTTTCTGACCTCCATCTTTATGATAAAAAGTCAGCTGTTTATCTTATTGAGAATAACCCATACACAATACATCATATTTTTCTTGCTGCTTTCAAGATTATTTCTTTGTCATTTGATAGTTTATTATGTATCTAGTTGTGCATCTTTTTTAGAGTATCCTGCTTGGAATTTGTTGAGATTTATGGATATGTAGCTTACTTATTTTTCATCAAATTGAGGAAGCTATTGACCATTATTTTTATATACACTTTTTTCCTTATATCTTTTCTTCTTCTAGGACTTTCATTTTAATTATGTTAGTGTACTTGATGGTGTTGCACAGGTCTCTGAGGCTCTATTCATTTTCATTCTTTTTCTTTTTTCTTTCTGTTCTTCAAACTGAATTATCTCAGTTAACCTATGGTTGAGTTTGTTGACCTTTTCTTCTGCCTGCTCAAATCTGCTCTTTAGAAACTTGAGTCATATTTTACTTCTGTCATTGTATTTTTATACTTCAGAAATTCTATTTTCTTTTCTTTTACTTTCTGTTTATTTATGTTCTTTACTGGTGAGATATCATTCTCATACTTTTTCTTTAACTCTTTAGATATAATTTCCTTTAGTTCCTTAAAGATATTTAAAACAGTTGATTTAACGTCCTTGTCTAGCAAGTCCAAATTCTTGACTCTCTCAAGAACTGTTTCTATTTATGGCTTATTCTTCTTTATGGGCCTAATTTTCTTCTTTCTTTTTATGTATCTTACAACATTTTGGTGAAAACTAAACTGAACACTTAAAATAATATAATGTGGCAACACTGGAAATGAGATACTTCCCTCTTGTTAGGATTTGTTGTTGCTGGAGGTGAAGTCTTTAAGTGACTTTTCTAAAGTAATTCTGTATCATCTGTATTTTTGTCATTTGTGGCCACTTCCCTGATCAGTTTTCTTAGTCATCAGCTAATTATTGGACAGAGATCTTAAATGCCTTGAACCAGTGAAGCACTCAGTCTTGGCCAAGAGCTCTATGTGCCTGCTGCGGCATTAGTTCAATGCTTTGGCAGGCAGTTTATAACTCTGTCTTTACTTTCTCCTTGCACATAAGATCAGTGAGAGGGGAAAGATATAGGGCCTTCTTGGGTCTTTCCTGGGCATTAGAACAACCCTAGGCATATGTATGATATAATGGATATTCAATAACAGGCCAGATCTTCTCAAAGCCTTTAGTGAACATCTGATCAGCTTTATCTTTTAATATTTTTGGCCAACTTCATGTTTGCCCCAACTATTATCACCACCTCATGTAGCTTCAATGTTAAACAATTGTTGCTGATTGTTTCTGACAAATGACACAGGGGAAAGGCTGCTATCACTGAGCAAGATTTGAGTCCAGTTATGTAAAGACAAACCCTAGAAGAGTGACAGAAAGGTCAATTAATAAAAGTGCCCTTAGTATGGGGCTTTGAGGACACTTTAGCCCCATTCAGCCCCCTTTGGTGGCTAATAGACTGCTAGTTTTTATGGCTACTTTGATAATGAGGCTGCTGTTTTTAAAGTCTACCATGGAGCTGGAGAGAGGCAGATGGTACATCAATATTTAGCCATTCATTTAAAATAAACACTTATATTTTGTACATCTTTGGTTAATTTACACAGTTCTAAAAAAGTTGATTTGGATAATTTTTTTCCAATTTCCTCATTACTTTTATGGTGAAGCAGATTTTCAAATGCCCTTGCTCCACCATTTTAGAAGTTTTCTCTCTATTCATTTTAAATACACACATATACACACACACATGTACATATATATGAGGAAGTGATTGGTTTTATATATGCATACATAAAATATTCAGTATATATGCAGTATACATACTTAATTGACAACAGTACTGTTGAATACATTGAAAAATTATAATAGTTCTTTTGGGAAATAAAACAGCCAAAATGTTGATGAAATGTAGTTTTGTGTTTTTGTTTTAGTTTTTGTTTAATCTCAATACTACAGTCCAATAAGTTTAGTCTATTACCATGTTTGATTCTTTGTTATTCCAATCAGACTTTGCTTAATATTAGGGTTCATCTCTTAAAATGATTTGAACCTCTTCTCCCACAAACTAATAATGTAGATATATAGGTTTTTCCTTAGTTATTTGAACTTATATGATCTTAAAGAATATTGGTATGGAGATTAGAATACCTCAGCACTAAGGCTGGAAGCAGCAGCCAACTTTCAAAACAGGGGCTACCTTGACAGGGGGCTCTGCCAGACATTTACCACTGCCAGTTGTTCATCTCACTTTTAGATATTCCATATCTCTGTCCAATCCACTATACCATTTCTGCTTCCACTTTAATGATCTATCTGAAGATTTAACCTTGAGGTTAGACTTCTTGTTTCTGCTTATCTTTGACTTTATGAACTTTATTGTTAAATATATTCTGAATCTCAACAATTTTTTTCTAGCATCTTAGAATAAATTGGCCTACATCTTTTTCATGCCCTTCATGAAGCAGAGGACAACACATACTTCCACTTCCAAGAAATAATAGCTCCTTCTCAGATGTCAAAGATGACAGGATATTTTTAAAAATATTAACTTTGTGTTTTAATTTTAGAATAGTTTATATTTTAGAAATAGTTGTGAATATAGTACGGAGAGTCCCCATATATCTCAAACCAATTTTCCCTTATTGTCAACATTTTAAGTTATTTTTATCTTTATTACAACTAATGAGCCAATATGGATACCTTATTATTAACTAAAGTATGTAATTTATTCAGATTTCCTCGTTTCCTAATATCTGTTTTCTGTTCCATAATCCTTCCCAGAATACCAAGTTACATTTATTTCTCATGTTTCCTTAGCCTCCTCTGAGCTCTGACAGTTTATCAGACTTGTATGTGATAATTTTGACAGTTTTGAGGAGTACTGCCCAAGTATTTTGTGAAATGTTCTTAAATTTGAGTTTGTCTGATGTTTTTATCATGGTTAGACTGAAGTTATAGGTTTTGGGGAGGAAGACCACAGAGGTGAAGTGCCATTCTCATCACAGAAAAGATACATATTATCAATGTAACTTATTACTGTTTATGTTGACCTTTATCACCTGCATGAAATATTGTTTGGCAGGCTTCTCCACTGGAAAGTTACTCCACCCTCCCTTCCTATATTGTACTCTTTGAAAACAAGTCACTAAATTTAGCCCACATTTAAGAGCTGGGGGAATTAAACTACATCTCACTGAGCAGGGAGTATATATTTAAATTATTTGTAATTCTCCTATACAAGAGATTTGACAGGATATTTTAAGCTATTTTACCTAGCCTAGCCAGTGTTATTATATTATAATTTTATGTAGTGCACATGATATGATATTCCTGTTAGAGGCATTCTGAGATTATCTCATTGGGTACAAGACAAATTGCACTCTGCTAGAACCTAGAAAACATAAAATGTTTAGCAATTTTCTGTATAAGTGCTTTGGTAATGAATATATTTTTCTTAACAGAAAATGTTACCTTCTTGATAATGCATCATGTGTCACATGCAGCTATAGGGTATACTGTAGAAGTCTGAAACCACAAAACAAGTATGATTCTACCTGTATTTCATATAGAATATTTAGCATTCTTTGTCAATTAAAATACCCTTGTAATTAAAGATTTCTTCTTAAGCTCTATTCTGTTCTTGAAAAGAATCCTAATTTACTTCATGTGGTTCTTAAACTCAGCATTTCCATTAATACTATTAAGTAGTGTAAACTGAAATGCAATTCAATCCACCAGCATTTTGGTAATAGGTGTCATTATGTTAATGTACCTAAATAACACTAAGCAAGTCTCATCTCTAATAATAACTAAAGTATTATTAGAAATATTTTGAATCTTATATTTTTCTTCCTAAAATTATAATGTGATGCACTAATTATCTGCATCACTTTGCATGGAAGAAGCATATCTGATTCAGAAAGTAAGGAAATAGCTTTGTTGTTTTATAAATCAAGAAAATAAATGATTAAAATAACAATGGAAACAGTGTATTTCCTGGTGGCCTCATACTTGAAGTGTTATATTCTCTGTTGAAACCAAAGAAGAAGAAATAGAGTTAACTTCTACAAATAACTTAGGTTATATACAATAAATGGGTTTGTGCACAGAACACATGATTGGTACTGGGCTTCTATGGGATAGAATGTCCCAGTTCTGCTCAATCTTGTGAAATGATCTTCTGTGTAGGTTTTGCTTGGAAACTTTCTATTAAATATTTTCTCAAGATGCTCCCTTTGTTTCTATTATCTCCTTTCTTTTTGGATAATCATCAAAATGAAGATAATCATGACTCTAATAATAATTATAACAATATCACTATCTAAAACTTTTGAGCACTTAGTATATGACAAAAACAGTGCCAACAACTTTACATACATTGTTATATTTAATTCTCACAAGAAGATATGTGTTATTATCATCACATTAGAGGTTATAGGGGCCATATTAATATTAAGATATTAATTGAGATATTAAGATACTGGCAACATTTATTGAATCTGTATTATGTTCCAAGACACATGGTTCATTTTATGTGTCAGCTTGACTGGGCTACAGCGTGCCCAGATATTTGGTTAAACACTATTTCTGCATATGTCTGTGAGAGTATTTCTAGATGAGAATACCATTTGAATAGGTAGACTGCATAAAGCAGATTGCCCTCCCTAATATCAGTGGGCCTTGTCAAATCTGTTGAAGCCCTCAATAGCATAAAACGCTAAGTAAAGAAGTGTATCTCTGTCTGACTGTCTTCACACTGGGATATTGGTTTTCTCCTGATTTTGGCCTCAGACTTGGACTAGAACTATTCCATTTGCTTTCCTGAGTATCCAGCTTGCTGACTGAAGATTTTGGACTTTCAGCCTCCATAATTTTTGAGATTGTCAGTGCTTACTGAATACCCAGTAAGATTGATAGAAGGAGACTCACTCCTGGACACATCTTGGTGAAATTTTGGAATTTTAACGATAAAGAGAAAATCCTAAGGGCTTCCAGAGAGAGAAAATAAATAACCTACCAAGGAACAAGAATCAGACTGACAGCAGACTTACCATTGGACACCCTGGATGCGAGAAGTAAGTGGAGTGCTGTCGTAAAAGTTCTGCAGGATAAAGGCTTTAAACCTAGAATTCTATATCCAGAAAAATTGGCATTTGATTTTCAGGGTAAAACAAAGATATTTCTTGATATTGAAGAATTTAGAAAGTCTATTCCTTGTATACCTTTTTTGAAAGAATTACTAGAGAATATATTTTAGCAATCTAGGGTGACAACAAATGCATATACATAATATGCTTTTCTCCCACTGACACATCCCAAAATCAACATGTAAAACCAGAAAATAAAACAGTACACCTCTGTGCAGAAGGATGGATAGCTAACAACATAATTTGGGATTAGGGAAAAGAAGGTTGCAGATACTACCTAGATGTTGGTAACATTTTTTAAAAATAGGCTGCTCTGAAGGTAGTGAGTTATTTCAATTGATTTTTCATGGTTAGAAATCAAACTCCTTTTTCTATTCTTTCCCCTATTCTCACTACTGTACTTGAGCAGTCTTAAAAAAGTTGTAAATAATAGTAACAATCCCAGCTTGTATAGAAGTAAATTTTCTATACCACCAGGAGGAGGGGGAATCTGTCAATGTAGGGGGAAGCAATGGAAAAGCATGGGGGATGAGATAGCAAGATCGATTAAAATAGAAAAAATGCAAAAGCCAAACTCATCAAAAGAAAGATATTTCATAAATTTTATTGTTTATCATGATGTGAATCTTAAACGTTTATATTAAATATTTTTCCTTTGAATAAAAAAGTTATGTAGATCAATTCCTTATAGAAAATCATATATAAATATTAATATTTATGAAATATATATATGTAATTTCCTATTTGTTCTCTTTTTCTGGAAAGTCCAGACTAACATACAGGGTGAATATATTGCTCAACTTCATTTACTAGCATGGGACACAGCTAAGATACAATTTTAGATGTAATTCCAAATTCAAACTTGTAACCATTACTCAATAGTGTTCTACTTTGCTGCTCAGTTATTTACTCGATAAGGCCCCTTTAAACATAGACGTCAAGGACTCTTACAGTGAATCAGTTTGTTCATTCATTATGTTTACTTCCACATTCTCAAATATTTGTACTTCTCTACAAGTCCTCAGAAATTAATTTAATTGAGACTCTCATTACTTATCCAACAACTTCTTAACCAGTCCCTACCCTTCAAATGTTTCTCCTCATCTTCAAAATTTTCACAATAGTCTACATGCAAACTAATCAATCATTTATTCAATGATTATTTATTGAGCATTTCGTATGTGCTCTTTTATAGGCAGTGAACATACAATAGTGATGAAGACTGATACAGTATTTTCAGTCATGGAGAATACATTTTATTTAAGAATATATACAGTAAAAGAAATGATCAAGATTATTTCATAAAAGCTAGAAAGAAAATAGAGCAGAACCACAAGGCAGAGAGAGATTTAAAACATGGGGTTACTTAAAAGGTTGTTAAAGTAAGGCCTTTATGGGAAGAGACAGTTGTGCTGAGACTTGAATGACAAGAAGTTAACCATGGGAAGATCTTGATGTAAGTTTGGTATGTTAAAGGAAAAAAAGGAAGAAGAGTAAGAATGAAACATGGTAAACTAGTAGAGGGGTAGTGCTGGACAATATGGGAGTGTTAGGCTGAGACCAAATTATAAGTAACCAATTCTTACCTTTTCTTCCCTTTAGCAACACACAGTGTGAGATTTATGTTTACCAATCTCTTCTTAACACACAGATTAGGGTTTAAGTGAGGATTCCATTTAGATTAGCAGACAGAGAAAAATTCTAAGACCTCTCTAGATATCTTGGAAGTCATTCACTTATGGCAGTTATCAAGAAAATAGTATTCCAATCTAAGAATTGTATATATTCCCAAATAAAGACTACTTCTATGACTATTTGAAGCAAATAGATTTTTCTGTAGATTATAAATCAATAAGTCACTATTGTTTCTTGGAATGAAGACAAATTATTAAGGTTTTTGTTTAATAATTTACTTTTTGAAATAAAATTCATTGTTCTTTTACCAATATGATCTGGTGTTAAGAAAGATCATCCTTCTATTCTGATGTCTATTGAAATCTTATTATTTCTAATTTGGTAACCATATATTTAGTTATGTTTTTATTGACCATTTTACTATTTTGTTACACTTCATAGTGATTAAGTGTGAAATAAAATCATTAAAATCACAAAATGACTTCCTGCAATCATAGCTTAGATAAATTGTAGATTTGTGTCTTACACAATCAATAAGGCCAACTCTTTTATTTAAATTAAAGGCTTTGATGTGCACATAATTTTAGCTGCATAATTGTTATTAAAGTAATAAAATGTGGACCACTAACCTATTTTGACATTATATCTTATTATATAAGTACATAATATATTCAATGACCTCTATCAGTATGTTTTGCATGTGTGTATTAGTATATAATAAAAACTTAGTAAATGTTAGTGACAACTATCTTTAGCAATATGGTTATTATTATTGCTAAGATTTTATTATGTTACTACAGTGAAGATAATAACACATATCAGTATTCTTAATTCTCAACTAAATAGATTTCTACTTCCTTGTAGTTCATTTGTTGAAAAGAGGCACTCATGCAAGCATTACTGGAAAATGAAATACTCTGATAAATGATGCTATGATATGTTTTCAAAGATTGGACACCAAAAATAAACTATTTTTGCTTAAATAATTTGAATTTATTACTGTTAATATGCTAAGATGTGTGGGGCTGAAAACATGCATTCCCATGCTATGCATCCTGAGATTACAAGAAAATCCATTCATAGAAAAAATAGCGTTCTTCGTTCAACTATATGCATGGTTATGTTCCATTCATTCACATGGAGCATCCCCGTTGTTAAGGAGAAAATTATGACAGTCCATTAACAATACCCCTTGATAGAGAGATATATTTAATTTCTCTATGTAGTACATATTAGAATTTTTAGAGGTAGTTATTAACTATGACATATTTCATACTATCAGACCATCAGAAAACATGACTGAATGATTTTTCTTAAGAATAAGTACTATATGTGGGGTTATAAAACATTTTTTTATCCTTCAAAGGTTATAAAACATTTTTTTATCCTTCAAAGAATTAACATTTTAAAACACTCACACAGAGATCGATTAACTTCAGCAGTAGCATTTGCTGCTAAAAGCAATACTTAATGTTGACAAAGACCTGGAAGACAGATTTCTAGGAAAATGCTTCCCTTGAATTACTGTGAAATTTTTGCATTTTGGGCAGATGTTTGGAAAGGTATTCAAAAAGATTATAGATAAGTTTACTAACCTCATTTTATCAATCTGTTAATTTTCAACAGTACCATCAGCATTGTCTTAGAGTTCATCACTTTTTATTATCACTTGCCACAGCATTAAGACAAGAGAATTGATCTTCTCCCACTGACAAATTTAAATGTAAGTTAATTTAGTAAAGTATGTGTCAATTTCTGGTATTTTTTAAATATTAGAGTTGTGCAAAATTAGATAAATCCTGTTTTAATTGATAAAAACTCAGCTCACCTCTAATAATTTACCCTCAAACTCTATGAAGCTCATTCTTTTCCTCTTTAAATACTCTGCTCAGGAATTGCCTCTTTCTTGCAATATCCCAGACTGACAACACTTATTTTCCATTACTTTCTCCATCAACTTTTTGTATATAGATACAGCTGTAATTGATTTTATGCATATAACTATATTTCTGAGTTTATGATTTTTATTCTTATTTTTTAGTTCATTTGCCTTTTTCCCCATTACATTTTAAGAGGAAGACAGCATGTTCTTTAATTTATTTGTGACTTCACAAATGGCTAAATAACTATGCCCTATTGATGTATGAATCATTTAATTTATGTTCTAGCCAGGTAGTTAGCACTTTTTAAATGTTATACAAGCAATTTAGCTGTCATCTTCTCAAATAAAATATTTCCTATTTATCAGTCAATATCCAATCAGGACAGAATCACACAATTATTTCAAAAGGGGAAGTTTAATATGAAGATTATTATGCTATAATAAATAATTACAAAATGTAAAAAATTTCTATAGAATGTCATAAAGGATGAGGAGAGTATCTGCAGCAAAACAATCTTGGATGTAGCCCCAAAGCTGAGATGTAGACCTCATTTTTGACTGTGCATTTGCAGTGCACTAAATAGTAGACATTTGCTAGTTTGCCCAGTCCAGAGCTGGTCTGAAGTTGCTGAACAAGAAGTAAGTAACTATCTGGGGCACAAACTTCAACCAGTAATTTGATATATGCGTGAACAAAGACTGGGCACAATGGTGTGGTGTTGTTCATGTGGCTGCTGGGAGAGTGGAGCATAGAATGTAATATTCATATTAAAAGGGCCATGACATTAAAAGGGCTACAGAAGACAAACCTCTGCAGAATAGCCAAGCACAAGGAGTCAGAGTGGTATCAGCGTGAATGGGATCCCTGGAGGGTGCAATGTCAGTGTTGATGCAGCTACAGAAAAGTGATTACCTGGTTGGGCTGGCACTGAAAAGAAACCAAGGGACTGTGTTTTCTGGATGTATGGCTGGGGAAGAGCTCCACCAAATATCCTCTCAACCACATAACAGCCATAGGAACCAGTAAGAGAAGCCCTATGTTCTATAATGTCCCTCCAGTGTTGTTACCTATTAAGAAACTCAACCTAACATTCACTGTAAAGGAGAAATGCTTAAAGGAAGTCTATCCATTACCATAGAGCAGACATTGGAAGAGTGGGTTTGGAACTGAGAGTCAATAAATTGATAACTGTCAAACCCTACAAAGTAGACATGATATAAATATTATTCTTTCTTTCCAACAAGCAGCTTATACCTTGGAAATAAATATTGTATTGTATCTATTATTCTCTCCTTAAACCCTTCACTGCTCTAATGTTTCACTCCACTAGTTGAAAATATTGACCATGTAGACTCCAGGTGCAAAGCACTTTATTAGTATATTATTTCCATTATCATATATTTTGGACGGTTGTTTTTTATTCTGAGAGATATTTTCACATAAGATGGTATGATATCTTTATAATGTGTCAACTTAGCTAGGTTGAATTACATTTCCCAGAATTGTCTTTTGTTGCATGTTTCTTGTTAGGGTGAACTACAAAGAAGTTTCTCTGCTTAAAATAGAAGGGAAGAAGGGAGATAGCAGACATTTTATAGTAAACACAGTCACTAATATGCTGACTCTTCCCCTTAATGTGATATAGCAGCTGGTTCTGCAATTGCTGTCCCTTGCACTAGGGTCTTTCTTCACTTTCTCTTATTTGTTGGCCAGATATATATGTATTCACTTCTGCGATAATAGGTTCCAGGTTCTGCAGCATGCTCTCATCATCAAGGTAAAAGGCAACAAGAATGGACAGGGTTCCAGCTCCTGCCTGTGGAATTCCAGACTTTTCATGACTCTCTGTGACTGCCAGTAGACTTTGGATTTCAACATCAGACAACGAGTCAATCTTTTGGAAATTGTTTAGTTACTCTCCGTAATTTCATAAGCCAATTCCCTAATTCCCTGAAATTTGTAACATATATATATATATATACACACACACACATATATATATATACGCTATGCATATAAATTGACTAAATTGATAGTATATGGTTTGTGATGATACAAAAATAGCCTCAAAGTAGTATAAGAATATTTGTTACCTTCATTTGGCATACTACTGCTTTTTTTTGCATTTTAAAGTAACTGTCAAGGAATGTCTATTTTATAAAATAGAAGATTTTAAGCCGAAAGTACTTCAGTTTTTCAAGTATATAATTAACCCCTTATCTCATTCCCATCACTCTTTGGAGATTTATGCTACCAGTGTTGCACAGGAATGACTGGTTAACTGGGAACTTTTTCACTGCATAGTATTTTGCATTCCAAAGGGCAGTGATGCAATTCCTGAA
>MPIZ01001313.1:226435-239799 GCA_003258685.1 Prolemur simus | reverse complement strand
TTTGAGACAGAGTAAGACTCTGTTGCCCCAGCTAGAGTGCCGTGGCATCAGCCTAGCTCAGGGCAACTTCAAACTCCTGGGCTCAGCAATGCTACTGTCTTGCCTCATCTTGAGGAAGTAATTTTTATACAGGTAGTTCCAAAGAGTGAGATCTACATATAATTTGCACTATCTTTTTGCTGATATAGTCTTAGACCTATATTTCGATGTTGCAGTCCTATAAAGTCATATAAATATAAAACACTTTACTGTAGATGTTCTACTATATGAATGTAATATCAGATGTCTATTGTTGCATAACATATCAAACACATCAATGCAGTTAGCATTTTTGGAAAACTGCCAGTGATATTTTAGAAAGAGCAAGCAGGAAAGGAATTACTAAACATTTTTGTGTTTGTTTCTATGAACTCACTCTAACTTTTGTTGGTGTTATCTTTATTGCTTCTGAAATCGAAAGCTCTGTTCTCTGATTTCTGAAAGGAAAATCACTGTTTCTTTGCACAAGAGACTTAAATAACATAATATGGCAAAAGGTCAATGAGCATCATATATTTTTAGCTTCTGTTTTGGAGCTTTTAACGAGTCCTTGTAAAATGTACAACCAATCATGAAACAGGATTCTGTACTTGTCGATAAAATATATGGGACACAGACATTCTTAAATTTCTTAGAAAGGTTGGAGGACAGTTACCAAAAAGAAAAAAAAAAACTCACATTTTAAAATAGTTCAATATGATTCTTTTAAGACTCAGAAATATTAGAGAGTAGCTACAGACTTTTTGATTCCCACTTTGCTTCTGAAGAAATCATCCACATGATTAAAGTGGCAATCCATTGGAATATGTTGTAATCACTTATTTGTAGGAGTCTCGAGAGATATTCAAGAGCTTCCTTCCTCCTTTCCCAATGTTTTAAAGTCATGCAACAGTCTTTTTTTTTTAAGTGAGCAGATACACATGCAGTTATCTGATTTCAAGTTTATTGGTAAATATCTGTGTTATACACAGACATGCACAGTTCAGATGTGCCTTCTATTAAAAAGCACTGGTCACCCTGCTATGAGGTGTGTGGTTCATTGGCAGCCTCTGGCTGTTAGAGCCTCGTGAGGCCTCAGCTTTCAATCCAAGGTCATGTTCTCCTTAAAGAGACTTCTATCCAATGACAAAGCAAAAACAAAGGTCTAGCTATTTTTGCTCAACATGGAAACCCTCTAATGACAATCCTTGCTGCAAATCTCCTTGTTGGCTGGCAAGGATTTTGTCAGGTCTACATCATGGTCTTATGACTCCCCTTTGCACTGCTCTGCAATAAATCTTTTGCACTCCTAACTGTGTATCAGTTACTGTTTCCTGGTAAAGAAGAAAAAAACAGCACAAATGGTCCACAAAAGTGGGTGGAAAAGATGGAGATTGGGGGCAGAATCACTTACAATTGTATTGGAAATGATGACCCCATATTGAGGTATTGTTGGAGTATAAACAGATACTCTTAGAACACAGTAATATAATTGTTAAAAACTTCACCATTGGTAACTGGGGAGAATTTGTTGATGGAAAGTATTACACTAGCCAGTATATATTGATTCAGACATTTTAAATTTACTGGTGACAGGTAAATAAACCAATCACAGTATTTTGTGATTGTTACTAAGTTGCATGGATACCTTGTAGGCTGAGGTCATACTCTTCTCAAGGCAGCTCCCAGGCACTGATCAGGTAATACAGTAGACTGGCCATTTCTGCCCAATATAGGACTAATAGGCAATCTCTGCAACAGAGCTTCCTATTAGGCTGGCAAAGACATTGCCAAGTCTGCATCATAACCTGATGTCTTATGTGCCCAATACTGCTTTATCCCCTTTCTTTTCAGAGGTATTACTCAGTAAACAATTTATACTCATATCTCTTTATCAGTGTTTTTCCACAAAGATCTCAGTCAGCACATATAAATCCAAATGTTTGATAGGAGTGCTGACCAATTAACTACATTATCTTACATAATGTAGAAATATTCCATATACTAAGGACTTGGAAGGAAATGAAATATGCTAGTGACTAAAATATCTGTGATGATTGAGAAGATATTTTGAAATTTATATCAAAATCAATTGTTCTACAATCTTTTTTTTCAAACTTTTTTATTTTTATTTTTTTATTTCAGCATATTATGGGGGTATGAAAGTTTATGTTATGTATATTGCCCTTGCCCCCCCCCCAATCAGAACTTCAGGCGTGTCCATCCCTGATATGATGCACATAGCACTCATTATGTATGCATACACCCATCCCCTCACCCCCACATCTGCCAAACACCTGATTAATGTTATTCCTAAATGTGCTCTTAGGTGATGATCAGTGAAACCAATTTGATGGTGAGTACATGTGGTGCTTATTTTTCCATTCTTGGGGTACTTCACTTAGTAGAATGAGTTCCAGATCTATCCAGGAAAATACAAGAGGTGCTATATCACCATTGTTTCTTATAGCTGAGTAGTATTCCATGGTATACATATACCACATTTTATTAATCCACTCATGTATTGATGGGCACTTGGGTTGTTTCCACATCTTTGCAATTGTGAATTTTGCTGCTATAAACATTCAAGTGCAGATGTCTTTTTTATAGAATATCTTTTGTTCTTTTGGGTAGATGCTCAATAATGGGATTGCTGGATCAAATGGTAGGTCTACTTGTATCTGTTTAAGGTATCCCCATATTGCTTTCTACAGAGGTTGCACTAGTTTGCAGTCCCACCAGCAGTGTATGAGTGTTCCTATCTCTTCGCATCCATGCCAACATTTATTGTTTTGGGACTTTTTGATAAAGACTATTGTCACTGGAGATAAGTGATATCTCATTGTGGTTTTGATTTGTATTTCCCTGATGATTAGATACGTTGAGCATTTTTCATATGTTTGTTGGCCATACTTCTGTCTTGTTTTGAAAAATTTCTATTCATGTCCTTTGCCCACTTTTTGATAGGGTTGTTTGATTTTTTTCTTGCTGATTTTCCTGAGTTCTAAATAGATTCTTGTTATCAGCCCTAGAAAAACATGGGAGGTATTAATTTGCCAGACTTCAAACTATACTACAAGGCTGTGGTTGTTAAATCAGCTTGGTATTGTCACAAGAACAGAGACACAGACCAGTGGAACAGAACTGAGAATCCAGATATAAAACCATCCTCATATAGCCATCTAATCTTTGACAAAGCAGACAAAAACATACAGTAGGAAAAAGATTCCTTATTCAATAAATGGTGTTGGGAAAATTGGATAGCCTCATGTAGAAGACAAAAATTAGACCCACGCCTTTCACCTGTCACAAAAATCAAATCACGGTGGATAACAGACTTAAACCTTAGGTGTGAAACTATTAGAATTCTAGAAGAAAATGTGGGAAAGACTCTTATATTCATTGGCCTAGGCAAAGAATTTATGAAGAAGACCCAAGGTCAATCACAGCAAAAACAAAAATAAATAAATGGGACCTGATTAAATTAAAAACCTTCTGCACAGCCAAAGAAACTCTTCTACAATCTTAAAAGTGTTTGAGATGATGATTCAGAGCTTTTCATCTACTTGTTTTCTGACAGTGCAGTTCTTTTCTATAAACATGGAATATAGAATGAGTATATGTGTGTGTTCATATATATATATATTGACATATATATATATATATATTCAATATACTGTGTAAAAATCATGTTTGAGCTAGAATATACTTTGATTGCTAATACTCCTTTCTTTTTGATAGAACTATTAGAAATCAGTGACATTAAGGTTAGCATAAACTAGACTTTTTTAATGGTGTGGTCCATGGGCCTGTGAGACATTTTCAGGGAATCCAAGAAGTCAAAATATTTTTTAAAAATATTTAAAAAATATTATTTGCTTTTTTCACTGTTTTACTATTTGCCCTGATGATACAACAATAGTAGTGTTTAAAACTGCTTGTTTCTTTGCATAAATTGAGCTAGTAGCACAAAACAGTTTTTTAGTAATACTTGTATTTTTCATCCTCATGCATTCACTGAAGAAAAACAAATTACTTTAACTACCTATGGATGTCCTTGATAAAGCAGTAACAACTATTAATTTTACTATATTTTGACCACTGAATACACATCTTTTTCATTATTCTGTATGATGAAATGGAAAATGTGCATAAAAATTTATGAAGTATGCAGCTCTTATCATTAGTTTTTGTTTTGGAAATATACACATATTTGTAATAAAAATATTTATTTCTGTTAGCAACTACTGGGTTATTACTGTCATTTAAAAATAAACAAATAAATAACTTCAAAATTCTTCTTTCAATTTTTGATATGATAAATACCAATAAATGTAACCCACATAAGCAAGTTATGTGGAGTCCTCAACTTTTAAGGGTATTTGAAGACGAAAAAAAAAAAAAAAAAAAAAAGAAAAGAAAAAAACCTAAGAGCTGCTCAATAAATAATCTCCTTTCCCTTAATTATAATTTCTAGGTCACATAAAGGTCACATAAAAGGTGGATATTCGTAGGAAAACATATAATTTTAAAAGAGTAGAATTCTTGCCAAAAAAAGCTTCTGAAAAATATAGTAATTATATTTTTAGGCCCACTTGGTGATAGTATATGAAAACTTAGGTAGTCTATATATACAAATTGTTGAATTGTACATGATTGTATCTTTTGAAAATTTGAGTTAATTAGCACTACTATAAACCACTTTAATATTTAATTAACATTGTTCCCTTCTTGCAACAAGATGGCAGAGTAGGAGATCACAGCTTTTCTTCTCACTACAAAAAGCAATAATTTGGCAGCTATCCATTAATGAAAATAACTCTGGAAGAGCTCAGGAGTCTACCTAACCTATAGCAATACAAAGGAAGAAAATAACACAGTAAAAGGGGAGGAAGAACTGTTTCATTTGTCATGCATCACTCCATTCCCCAGGCCAGCACTGCTCAGCATGGAGAGGGAACTCCCTGGCTCATGAGACCCCATCACTGAGAAAAGGAAAGCAAAAAGAGCAACCAGCTTCCCTACCCCATTTGGGGAATTCCCCAAATGATCAACTTTAGTTTCACCTCACCCAGATTGCTAGGGAAAGCAGCATAGCTGAGATGTCCACATACTGAAGAGAACAAAGAAGAGAGATGAGGTCTATTAGTATCAGCCATGAAGCAGGAGCCATCACAGTTTTCAGTGGTCTGCTCTGTACAGGCCAGCAGACTTCTCTTCTGAGGACCTCAACAACCTATGGGGCACTCATGTACTCCCTGTAACTTTCACCACTGAGAACTTTAAACCCCACAGTGTTCATTATTTCAACCCCCAGAATCTTGTTCGATAGAGGACGTTAGCAGCTTTTGCCCTCAAGGAAACTGACAGCCAGAACAGCTGCAGGTTTTGCTGCTTAGAGTGTTATAGTTATTGACCCTTTATAGTGTTCAGGTTCCTGAGCCACCACCCCCTCCCTCCCCTATTCTTTGAATTCACCCCATCTGCTACTTTCAAGGCTGCTCCAACACAGAGCCCCAGAGAAGCTCTACATGTGTGCCCTCAAATGGCCTTAGGCTCCTGCCACAAGCCTTGTTTGTTAGAGATGCATTCGTGAGTGCCTAAGGCTTACCCCTGCACCTAGGCTAGTGTGTGCCACTAGCACCAGTCCCCACAACTGTGCCAGTATAAACACCTGGTCCTGCTCCCAGGTTCCTGCACCCACCACCATACTTGCATCCATAGCTGGCTCCTGCAGCTACATGGGCATATATATCTCCAGGTTGGACCACAGGTGCCCACTCACATCCTGACCCTGTCACCAGCCCATAGCTGGACCCTGTAATTTTACATGAGCATGTTGCCAGCCCCCACCACCATGCATGCACTTGTGGTCAGCCCTTGCCCCTCTGCTGCCATATATGTGCCTGCGGCCAATTACCATAGCTGTTGCTACCTCCCACTACTACTTTCCCTAGCCCCTTGCCACTGGATCCAGAGGTGGCACTGAAGATCCTAATAGCCCTAATGCCCACAGCTCTTGCCATCAAGGATAACATAGTTGCTGACATTGCAGATACCAGTTGCTTGAGCTGATAAGACACTGTACCCTCCTCAGACCTGGAGCCACCATACCCCTCTTCCCTGTTGGTGCCCTGTGCCACTAGACCCAATACCACATCATGCTACGACATGCCTACCTTCCCCCCCTGCAGATGAAGGTCTTTCCTTACCAAAGCAATTCCACCACAAAGTCCAGAAGAGGTGACTGCTGCTTCAAATAAACAGACACTTTGACAAGGCTTCAAGGATCAGAGAGAATCAAAGAATTATGATATCACCAAAGGAACACAATAAACTTCTAGTTATTGACCCCAAAGAATTGTAGAACCACATTGTCTGACAAAGAATTTAAAATAATTGTTCTAATGAAGTTCAGTGAACTAAAAGATAATACAAATGAAGAAATTACCAAAACCAGAAAAATAATACATGAACAAAATAACAAACTTAACAAAAAGATAGGAAGCAGAAGTAAATTTTAAGAGGGATCTTTGTAAATGATGTACTCACTCTCAAAAAGAGATTGAAAACAGAAATACACAAAGAACTGTCAGAATTAGTTTTCAAGGTGGCTTATTAATTAATGGGTTTTTATTATTAGCTTTCTGAAGACTCATGTAGTATCATTTTTTCTGAATGAAGTAAACTTTGGAAATTCTCATTTTGTACCAAATCCATTTACCCTCATTTGATAAGGAAATATGGAATTAATGTAGTGTTCTGATATAAGATTTACTATTCTATCACTCATAGAATTAAGCACATACTCTCATCTAATTCATCTGAAGTATTCTTCTTTTAAAAATTTTGCTTATCATAGGGTTTGGTGCAGAGGGTTTGAAATTTTGAAAAAAAATTTAAGCATTATTTTTCTTTGAAGTACTCAAAAGAGACATCATCTTATTGAGAGCAATTAATCTTTGGGCTGAGATTGTAAATTTCTATTAATGGTCATCTCACCTCCAAAACATTGGAAAATAGACATAAATAAATAAATAAATTTTGTGGCATAGCTATTTGAACATTCTTTCAAGTTTTGAAAATATTTCAAGCAGATTTTGCCATTTGTTCAAGATTTTAATTGGATATAAATATAACCCAAAAAAACAAAATCACAGATCAAGGGTAAAATAAATTATGCTTTTTGTTATGCAACTTAACAATTGACATTCAGCTATACTATTAATTTAAAGGAATAAAACAGACTATATTCTTTTAAAATTTTCCATAATCAAGGACTTTTCTGCCACAAAGAACATTCAATAGGAGCCATTGGTTGTCCTTTAGAATTCCACAAGTTGTGTTGTGGTATAACTCAGAAACCAGGAAAATTATACAGGAAAGACCATCACATCAAAAAAATAAAATAATCAAATCTTGCTGATGAGAAACCTGGTGCAGTAACTAGAGAATAATGCAAGACATCAGTGATTATACCAATTATCTCTACCACTTGAAATAATATATTTTATGAAGAGGTAGAGCAATCGATCCTTTTCTTTAAGTATATCCACCCACCAATGGACACACTGTATTGTATAAAGACAGGGAGTAAGTAAAAAAATAATAAAATAAAATAAAATAAAATAAATAAAATAAAATAAAATAAAACAAAAATATGGATAGTATGGAGAAGCAAGAAAAAAAGAGGATGCTATAGCAGATGTTTCCAGATGCTTTAGACATAGAATTTTAATTTTTTTTTAAATACAAAACTACCACTAAATAAATACTGATTCAAAGTCAATGGTTCTTGGAAAGGTTTTGGTGCTGTTTCTGTGACCTTTTACTTCACACATTTATTATCTGCAGATAAAATACAGGCAGTTCCCCTGAGTATTGCATGTGAAAACCACCTGACATTTTTAGGTGGTAGAAGATTATTTCAAGGGAATAGTGTCAGGTCCATCAACAGTCTTGATGATTATTTATAAAATCCACTCAGAATGATATTTCAAATAATGTTGGTTTGCTATTACAGGTGTCTGAATATACTGGTTTGTATATTTAGACTTGTTTCCTTATCACTTCTCTAATGGACAGGTATATGAGAAAAAACAAAGAATTGAATGTTTCTGGGTTTTTTTAGATCAGTTTGTCAATAATTTGATTGCCTGTAAAGGTATTTAATTACATATTTCCTTTTAGTTTATGTCGAGCTCTTTTCATTTTCGACATAGTCAGATTTGTGTATTCTAATTAACTATTGAAAAAAATTTAAAAGCTCTTTCTAAGAGAGGTAACTCAATTTTATTAGAGTTGTGATTGCTTGAAGAACAAAATACATCTTCAAATGACTAAATTTATCATGGTTAAATTAGACAAATATTATTTTCATTTATATGATATTTTCAGTTCTCATAACATAAAATAATTGGGATACATAATTAAAGAAAGATACATTAGATGCAATCTAGTTAATCATACTCTTCCAAAAGGAATAGTAAGTTGAAGCTACTCACTTTTGAAAAACTGGTTAATACATCTTTTCATAGCTATCACTTTTATTGCTTTTTGGTTTTCTATGTGTTCATCTGGAGCTGACACAGGAGAAAAAAGTAACCAATAAAGGTTGCCTTTATGGCCTTCTCTAACAGTTAGATATTAATATGAGTCAAGTGTTTTATAAATTCCTGCTATTGAACAATGTGTGTCATCTTTTGACAGGATGGAATATTTCGTTTCTCCACTACTTTTGAAAATTTTCCGTACCTTTTGAATCTTAGCACAGGATACATGTTAAATCTATAAATGGAAGTTGCTCCTAAATTTTAGTGCAAATGGAATTTAAGATGAAAAGTGTGTGATGGCAAAAAGCCATCAGGCATGCACATTAAAGAGAAAGTCAACACAAATATCCAGTAAATGTACAATCATTTAAACCAACAATTCTCAAACATTTTCCCATCATGCTATAGGTAACATTTACATGTACAACAAACTAACACAGATGTCTCCTTTAATAAAGTTTGCTTTTCTTTAATTATGTATGACAAATTTATAGTGAATAAAAACTGGACTAGGAGGTGAAAGACCACCTAGATTCTAATCTTGTCTGCCAATTTCTAGCTGTCTTTCTAATCATTCTGAACTTCTTCATCTTTATGCACTAAAGAAAGCATAAAATTTGTTTTTGGACTAAAATGGGATTGTATATGAAAATGACTGTAAACTGTAAAATTATATTTACATGTAAAGTACTATTATAATAAAATGTAGAGAATTTTCAAGAGGTAAAACCAACATACTTATGTATCCTTAACTTTTCATATTCAGAAGTTTTATGATAGTCAAAGTTCCTAGTAGGAAAACTCATGCACATTAATTCATTTACTCATTTATCAAGGTATCATGAAAAAGAAAAAGATAATGTACATAAAACCTCTGCATGCCAATGCATGGCAAATAGTAAATGCTTAAAGAATATCAGTTGAATGAATGCACATAATTTCTAGTAGAGAGAATTTCATTCAACAAATAGTAATTGAACATTGATTTTGTTTCAGTATTGTGCCAGGTCCTGGTGATACAAAGGTGGATATTACATACCCGATACCTTGCTCAATGGAGTTTGAAGTCTTGTGAGAGATGAAAACAATAAAATAATCACGAATAAATATGAAATTATAATTGTGACAAATGTTATGAAAGCGAGGCACACAGTGCAATGGTAACTTATAATAGGAGAACATAATCTAGCCAAGAAGGTCAGGGAAAACTATTTTTAAGGAAATAACACTTGAAATGAGATATCATGGATGAGTATTAATTTGATAAAAAAGAAAAGGGAACATATTCTAGGCTAAAGAAACAGCATATGAAATAGCAAGTGGTAAAATGGAAAATGACATGATGCCTTAAAAAAGGCTGTAGCAGTGTTAAGATGTTTTTATCCTAAAAACATTAGCAAACCATTGCAGAGCTTTAAGCATGAAAATTAATGTTGTCAGACTCATGTTTTGAAAATATAAACTAGATACAGTATGCAGAATGGATTGCAGAATCCCTGAGTAGATGAGAAGAACCTGTTAGAAAGCTATAAAAGTAGTCCCAGCAAAATATGATGCTATAATAGCTTGGACAAATGTGTTTTTATGGACAATGTGTTTTTAATGGGAGGTAGTAAGAAATAGATTTGAAATTCCCCTAGTAAGTAAAACCTACAGGAGTTGGTAACAAATTGGCTATGGGAAGTAATGGAGAGGGAGGTGGCAGAGATGACCTGGCTCATACAACTGAGTGATGATGTCATTGCCATTTGTCAAAATAATAAATACTGGAAGAGATGTATATTTGAGGGTAAAACAATATTATGTACTTAGTTTTGGTTATGTTGAGTTTAAGTCTTTTTTGTAATATGATGAAATACAAAATCATTAGTTGAATACAAAAGTCTAGAAATAACATGACTACTCTTTTTTAGAAATATGTTAATAAATCTTAAGGTCATATGCATTGAAACTATTGCTATTGGAAATATTGCCTTGGGAGAGGGTATAGGATGATCAGAGTCCCTGGAACTCAATTTTGAAAAAGTTTAGCATTTAATGGCTAATTAGACAAGATGACTCTGTGAAGATGATGACAAGTATCATTTAGAAGATATAAATAAGAACATATCATCCTGGACTCCAATATAGGAGTTTTAAGAAGTAGAGTTTGGTCAACAATGTTAAATACTATCATAGAACTAGTAAGATGGGACTGGGTGGATGATAGTTCCAGTCATTAAAAAAAGAAAAATGGAAGAAGGCCAGATGAGACAAGTACAAAGATAATTATAGTATCATGTTCAGTTTTATATATCCAATAAGAGATAAAGTGCTATGGAAGTTCATAGAAGGGAAAATTATTTTTGTCTGAAAGGGGTCTGTGAAGGTATCATGGAGGAGTTAGCATTTGATTTGAATATGAAGATATGTGAAAATGAATGTGCAAAAAGGTAATGAAGTTGAAAAAAACAAGATGTTCATCTGAAGAACAAGTATTTCTATAAGGTTGAAGCATAGATAATGTGCAGAGTAGTCATGGAGGTTAGGATTAGAAGAGGGTAAATTGAGAGCATATTGTGGAAGGCCTTGAATAAAAGGCTGGGGAGTTTAATTTTCATTGGGTAGATATTATACAACCATTTAAGCTTTCGAAATAGATAATGGGCTTCAAAGAGAAGAAAACCTGGAAGTGGAGCGACAAGTTGGAGACTATTGCTTTTGCCCAAGGGAGATTGATTGAGGGTCTGAACTGGATAGTGACAATGGAATTGGAGAAGAGAAAGCCAATGCAAAGGTACTAAGGAGGAAGCATGAGCAAAATTTAATTATTCATTTAATTACTTATATAACATTGACATTGAAAAAAGTAATTATAACAGGCATTGAAAAATCTTTCACTGGTAAAAAAGAGTAATGATTTTAAGGCTATTTGAGAATGTGTGTAGTCATCCCTATGCATGTGTTGAAAGCTTTTTTATACTTTATTTCACTCCTGGTTCAAATTGCTAACTTGCTTTTCAAGCAATTTTCCACTTGGGTTGACTAAGGCCTGAGGTGGTCATTTTGCCCTTGACCCCATTACATTGCCTTCCCATTCTCAAATCTTCCTCTGACCCTTACCTTTAATAAGAAAATCTCTCTGCCATATTGCCAGCCTCAGCTACAATTAGTCACTGTCCCATCTGTCATGACTCTGCTTTATTGCAATCCTAATGTCCATGGTTCTTCTTAGAAGATAGTAATATGGGCTGAGATGAGATGAAAAACTGGAATTATGAGGTCTTAATACTTTTACATCTTTAGTCAAATAAATCTGGTTTATTTTAAGGAGTATAAAGTAGAAGACAGTATTTATGGACATAGGAAATTTCAATAAATGGGATCCCTGCATAATTAGGTATGTTATTTGAAGTGAGTAAAATATCATCTTGTATAAAAATTATAAAATTGTTGTTAATACAATATCACTTTTAAAGCCTAATTGGTCATCAACACTGTCTACATAATTTATTACAAAGGTAAAAACAAATGCCAATCAAACCCTACCTGGATTATTTTCTTTGTATGATGACAATTCATTAGCTTGACTCTCTCTCTCTCTCTCTCTCTCTCTCTCTCTCTCTATATATATATATATATATATATATATATATATTACAGATCAAATTGGCCAGTGAACTTGGTGCTTTGAAAACACTGCCTTTGTTTAACTACCCTATGAGATAGTTAACCACATGACAAGTTTGTTTCATGGCAGTTAGTTGTGAAAGTGTTTTCAAGCTTGTGTTTATATTTGATTTGTTGCCTAACTTGATCAACATGTAAAGGTAAATCAAAAAAAGTGAACATCCATTATGTAAAAGACTATGTGAGTTACTAAAGAAGAAACAGGGATAAAGAAAAACAAATGGTTACTGCCACTGAGGAACTAACATTCTAATTGTAGAGCCTTATATAACTATAAATAGTATTAATACATTGCAAAGTGGTAAACGTCCTAATAGTTTTATAGGTAAAAAGGAAAGACCTAAGAAAGTAGATTATGTGGGATTAGAATTTGGCCTTGAAGGATTGGTAGAATTTATTATTGCCATGAAGGAATTGGTAGATATCCCAGGTATGAAATACAGTTTGAGCAAGTTATATTAATGGGAGATTTCAATTTGTTTTTGAGAATGTCATGTTTTACAGGTGAGCTAAAAAGTGAATATTTTCAGTGGAGCAAGAGATAAGTCAGAAAAAGTATTAACTATTACTATAAAGTTTGCTATAAAATTATCTTTATGACATTTAGCTGTGTTTAATTCTTTTGGCAACTAGAGAATTATGATGGATCACAGCCAGGACTTTCTCCAGGACAATGATGCAGTAAATAATAATAATAATAGAAAAGTATATAACTAGGTACAGCAAAGAATTTGCTTTTGTGTTGTAAGAATAACCCCGAGGACTACTATGGCCTCTCCTTAAGTCTATTGGTATAAAGCTCAGCTGAAGGGTTCGTCACTCCACTCAGGCTGCACTGAACACCGAATCCATATTTCTAATTTATGGCACTTTTAGCTACAAAATAAACTTTAAAACACCGTTCCAATACCAGATGTTTCTTAATTACTGTTTGATGAAGCCTTTATTAACTAAATGCCTCTGCTTATTCTGAGTAGTATCCTACACGAAAAGATTACAAGCAAGATAAAACTTTAATGTTTAATGTATTATTTTGAAATAAAAATGGTATCTGATAAGCTTTTTCAAGTAGGCATATACTCTTTGACTTTAACAATTTTAAATAAAAATCAATACCTGTACATA
>MPIZ01001313.1:150230-160844 GCA_003258685.1 Prolemur simus | reverse complement strand
CTCCTGGGCTTAAGCGATCCTGCTGCCTCAGCCTCCCGAGTAGCTGGGACTACAGGCATGAGCCACCAGGCCTGGCTAATTTTTTGTATATATATTTTTAGTTGGCCAGATAATTTCTTTCTATTTTTAGTAGAGACGGGGTCTCACTCTTGCTCAGGCTGGTCTCGAACTCCTGACCTTGAGCGATCCACCCGCCTCGGCCTCCCAGAGCTAGGATTACAGGCGTGAGCCACCGCGCCCGGCCCACATTAACAAATCTTGAATAAAATGTTACCTCTTCTTTATCTATGACCCAAGCAAATATGTTTTCCTTTCCACTATAGCACTTTGGGGCAGTAGAACAGCTGCTTGACTTACAATGGAGTATGTCCCAATAAGTCCATTATAAGTTGAACATATTATTAAGTCAAAATGTATTTAATGCACTTAACCTACTGAAAATCATAGCTTAGCCTAACCCACCTTGATAGTGCTCAGAACACTTACATTAGACTACAGTTGAGAAAAATCATCTGGCAACACAGTACACTGTAGAGTATTGGTTATTTACCCCTGTGATCCTGTGGCTGACAGGGAGCTGCAGCTGGCCGCTGATGCCCAGCATGTGAAAGAGTATTTTACTGCATATCACTAGCCTGGGAAAAGATCAAAATTCAAAATTCTAACTGTGGTTTCTGCTAAATGCACATCACTTTGGCTTCATTGTAAAGTAAAAAAAAAAATCATAGTCAAACCATGGTAAGTTGGGGACCATCTGTATACCATAATAGTGAAGTGTGAGGTTTTTAGAGCTAGTCTGATCTACATTCAAATATCAGTTCAATACTCAGCAGTATTAAACCTGAGCAAGTCACTTAATCTTTCTGAACCTCAGTTTCCTTCCTTCCAAACTGGAGATAATTATAGCAATTGCTCACAAGGTCTTTACTAGGATTAAATGATATTATGCATGTACACTGCTTTACTGATACCTTATGCTGTTTGTATCTTACTCATTTTTGAATAGTTGTCTAATATCCATTGCCTAGTAATATTTTGAAAGTATAAGCTATATAAGCTGTATTCTTCCATTTTTTATATAATCCATAGTAATATGAATGCAGGATCATCTCAATAAATGTTTGTGGAATGACATTGGAGAAAAAGTAGTCATTCTTTGGATATCACTATATATGTGAGGGAGTGGAAAGCACCAATGTACAACACTGATCTCAGTGGACCAATTAACATAAAATTAAGATCAATTTTAAAATTTTTCTTAATATTTATGGTTCGTTAAAATAGTCAGAAATGTTTCACATTGCTTTTCTCCTTTCAGACCTGGTATATTCAAGTATTTAATTTCTCCAGATCACAAAGAAAACACAAAACATATCAAAACTGGGACACAAAGGAACACAAAGTATTAAGGCGCTATTTGGACAGAGGGAAAACTATTGCTAATAATCTTAACAATATCTAGGAATTGATTAGAAACAACAATCCCTTTGCCCTAAATTTGATGTTTTTCAGCCTACTATAAGTAGGGATAAAATTGGAAACATTGAATCACCTTAAAATGACTTTGCTAAATGAATTATCCAATGCAACAGCAAATCTGTGACAGAACTAAGAGTAGAATACATGCTTATTTCAGAGTGCACAGGCTGTCTCAATGTTCTGTCTCTGTTTGTCAACATTTAATTAAAATGTCACATTGGTGTCTAAAAGATCTAGAGTTTTTATTAAAGTACAAAAATTTATTTTAAATGTCACACTTTACATTTCTTAAAACTCTTATGGTGATTACAAGGTAAGTGTTCATTTGCCACTTTATGTAAATGAAATATTACTATGGCAATGTTTTAATTTTCAATCAGAAATGGATCACAAATAGAAGGTAAGAAACTCATTGGGCCTCTTAGTCAGCATTCTAATCTATGGCTGTCAGATATAATAAGTAAAATTAACTGCTCAATGTAGAGACCATAATTTCTCTTATAGCAATTGTCTCAAGTCCTTTTCTGGGGAGGAAGTGAAAAAGGCAGAGAGCAAACTAATAAAATTCACCAGCCAATCACTTTGAAAAACCTAGATTTAAATCTCTCAATTTCTATCTACTCATTAAGAGGTAAAATGAACATCACCAGAGGAACTCAAATTTTGATTTTTACTTGCCTCGACAAAGTTAGTATGAAATTTTTCCTAGTGGACAATCAAGATAGGGACATGATTATGAATGTGGAACAAGAATTGAGCCATATAGGAAACCTGGACAAGAAATCTACTATCAGATCTGAACACTGAAACATGACGATTGTTTGAATGGCTTTCTAAGAGAGATTGGGAACATCTCTCCTTTGAGACATTTTAAACACTTAATCTTATGTTTATTATTTGGAATAATTTAAGAGAACGATATCCAAAATGAGAAAATAGACTAGATTAAGCCTGGAAGGGGTTTTCGGTATTTTTTTTTCAATTTACAATACAATGAAATTTTAATTAACCAGAATATTTGGGGGAATGGAAATTCTGAGAAATTTTATGTTACTTTGTTTGAAAACTGTAAAGGAAAGATCCCTTAAACTAGGGTCAAATTTTGTAAACCATTTAATAGTTATCTGAGTTTATTTTCCAGCCACATGAATATAATATTTTTTTTTCATTAATTGAAATGGTATAAGCCTCGGGGTCATCAACATGCCCCTTAATTCTTACTATTCACCATTATGGAAATAAGCAAGTTAAAGGAATATATTCTTGGAGCAAAGCACACAGAATCTTTTAGTGGATTTCATGTGTGCAAAAAGGAAAAAGGTCAAAGATAACACAGTTGGGGCTGAGCAACTGGCAGGAAAGAATTGCCATTTATTAAAATGGGGAAAGCTGGGCAAATGTCTTTAGGGTGGAAATACCAGGAGCTCAGTTTAAAATGCGTTCATTTTGAGATGCGTATTTGCCATTCAAGAGGAGATGATTGGCAGCCAGTTAGAGGTATGGGTCTACAGTGGAGGTGAGAGCCAGGTTTGTGCTGCAAATTACCCAAGCACCGTATATAATCCCTATCTCCAATCAAGTAATCATATCCCACAACATCAGGTACCAAAATACACTATCAAGAACAGTTTCTCCTCATAAATCATTTTCCTCATAGTTTCCTATTTATGCATAAAAATGTATGTATAATGTATTAAATAATCATAATGACAATATTATCTGTATTATCTCACATAATCCTCCAAACAAACCCTAGATGTGAGATTTTTTTTTTTTTTAATCCTGCTTTACAGATGAGGACACTGAGACGTTGAGGGTTGGGAAGCTTTGTGAATATCACACAGGTAGTGAATTGAGTACTGGTCTAACTGCCTTTACATCCCAAAATTTTAACTACAACATAATTCTGATTCTCTTTGATGATTTTGTTGATGCCCCTTTTATGTTATTTTGTTTTTCCTCAGCAGCTACAGACAGCCAGACAGGCACAACGTGCGTGCTTGTGTGCGCGTGCGTACACACACACACACACACACACACACACACACACACACACAATTTCTTAACGAATCTTTTAATCAGTGAATTGGAAAATTACCAGCACTTCCGTAGGTTCAGATGCTCCTTCACTGACTACCTGTAGCTTCTTCAAGTAAATTTTTATTTTTCCTTCTCAGTGTATTCATTTTGTATTGGTATCGGTTGAGAAAAATACTTGTTATATTTACATATTATGAATACTCAAACATCAAACTTAGAGTAGCAGTGAGATCATAGAGCTCATGATACTTGAAAGAAGGTTAGGTAGCAAAGAGGCTCCAATTAATATTTTGGAATAAAGTTTGCTACAATTCTTTTGTCATTCAGATTGTTTTCTGATGCCAGCACTTTTGAATGCTGGATATATACTGTCCAGAAATAATTTGACATGTTATATAGCTATGCTTCTACATAGAAAAATAAAGAAAGCAAAGACAAAACATATGCGTTCTAGTTGTTATGCTTCTATAAAAACTATGTTTACATTAAGTTGAGCAATGGATTTTTTTCCTCCATTTATATTTATACTCAATGTGAGGATGAACAAGTCCATATTATGCTAAGGTTATTTTAAATGAATTTCTATGTCATCTTTTCAAAGCCACAGGTACTTGTAGTTTCAAAATTATATTCACAACCTGTGTGAGTTAGATATTATTGACGATTGTCCTGAAGAGACTTAGAGAAAATAGATAGCTGACTTAAATTGCCTATTGTTGCAAGCAGCAGAGCTAAATTTGCAACTTGATATTCTAGTTCAATTCATTTCAAACCTTAATGGACATAAGAATCACTCACAAATCTTGTTAAGGTGCCGATTCTGATTCATTAGGTCTGGAATGGGGTTTAAGACTCTGTATTTCTAACATGTTCCCTATTGACAATTATGCTGCTGGTCTGAAGATCATATCATGAGTAGCAAGGGGCTAAATAAAACTACTGTTCATAGTATAATTCAGGAAAAGCATTTAACCTATTTGCATAGATTGGTTATTCATTCACTTCCTTTCAATGGACACCTATGTTTGAAATTTTGTAGATGTAAAGAAGATTGAGACAAATCCCCTGTCCTCAAAGAAGTCACAGTTGAATTAAGAAGGTAAACTCATCTATAAACAAGTACAATATAATGCATGTACTTGTGCATGTGAGGTAATTTTAAAGGGCAGGCAGGATTTCTTTATTTTGGAATTACAAAAGCAACACTTGTAAAGAACTCAAAAAATGAAAAGGTATATAATAGGTATATAAAAGGTATATAATATAAAACACAAGAGACACCTCTCTCACTATCATTCTCACTCTGCCGGAATATTTTTAATGGCTCCATGTGTAGCCTTCCAGACATAGAAATTGAACATAGAGATATAATAATTTATGAAAAACAAGATCATACTCTACATATTGCTCAACATTTGTTTTCTTCAACAATGAGCACCCTATTTTAATGCATGTATTTTTTCATTCATTTTAATGGCTACATAGTTTTCCCAATAAGGAAATACCATAATTTGCTTTACCATCCCCCTATTGATATACATTTATCTTGACTTCATTATTTTCTTATTATAATTAGTGCTTCAGGGAACATACTTGTTCATATACCCTTGTACACTTTCTGTATGATAGACACTTAAAACTGCAATCGCTTTACTTTTGATAAATAATGTTAAATTAACCTTCAAGAAAATGGTAACAATTTAGACTCCCTTCAACAGTATGTAATAATGTCTTTTGTCCCACCTACTCACTCACACTGCATAGCATTATTATGCTTAACCTTGCCAATCTGTGGAATATTAATAAATGTATACATATAAAAATATAAATGCAGAATAAATGCAACAATTAAATATTTACTTAACTAGTTAAATGTTTATATAATTATACCTTTTATTTATATGATATTATATATTCTATATGTTTGTATAAATGCTTATATTTATGTTTACATATCTATTATTGGCATGGGTAAAAATGAAATTTTTATTACCAAGTTATAAACTTATTTTTCAGGTTTTTTTCTGTATAGAAAGATGATTTTTGACATATATTTTTATGCCAGCCAGATGTAAATTCCATTTGAGATCTGTATTCTGTTGTAGGGTAAGGATATTTACCATGAGATGGTTGTATCTAGAAAGTCTCTAGAGTCAAAGTACTAGGCAGCAACCAAGACATACAGAAGTTTGGGGAAGATTGTCATTTATTTTACTTTTTGTTCCCTGATTACAAGAGCTTCACTGAGAGTGAACAGTGGTCAGTCAGAGAGGCTGACTAAATAGAGGCCTGAATGAGGTAGAGGGATGAGAGGGGCTAGTGAACCTGCAAGGGATGGAAAATCAGATTCATCTTTTGAGATGCTAGTTCTAAGGACCATGTTAGACATAAAATAGGAATCAGCTTCCTTCCAACACTGATTTTTGCCTAAATGTATTGTCCGGGCATAATTATGAATAGCTATAAGTATTAGAAACCTTGCCAGCAGGTGTGCTGGTATATTCATGGCCTCACGATAACACAAATATCAAAAATCTCTATCTGACAGTGCTTATCACTCACTCAACATTCATTTTTCATCCCTTTGTAGTGATTAAAATCTACTGCTTCAGTTTTTCTTCATGAACAGCTCATTTAAAACGCTAGTTTAATATGGCCATACCTTTACTCCAAGAAAATCTGGTAGCATTTTTTTTCTTCATAGAGAAACTGTACAGTTGTTCATTTTTAGGCAGGTTATAATTTCATTTGGAAATAAATTGATCTGTGAGTACTGCTAAGTATTTCAATTCTACTTTATTTTTATTTGACTTCCATTTTGCTAATTGGTTTGTTATATTTGAAAAACATCACATTTAACATGATTGACATTTTTGATTCATGCAGGACATGTATAAGACCCCCTAATATTTCTTGGGGGAGAGGGTTAATTTTCCTCATTACTCAAAAAGCTTCACTTGTTGAATGCAAATGTGCCTTCATAAATCTCTTTTAATATTGGGTTAGATATTGAGAACATATCCTGCTTTCTATTCTTCTTTTTTTGTTTATACAATTTTATTTATATATTTTTAAAAATTATTTTTATTGATTTCTTATTTTCTGCTTGTTGAGACCATAAAAACTCATACTAGTGACAGCCCATATGAAAGACTTATTGTTGCATTGTTTTCTCCTAAATGTATTTGTGTTTTTATCCCATAAATTCGATAACTCTTTTTTTTAATTGAGGATATTATGGTAGTACAAACATTTTGGTTACATGAAATGCATTTGCCTAACTCAAGCCAGGGCTATAAGTGTGTCCTTTCCCCATATAATGTGCCCCATCTCCATTAGCTGTGGGTTTACTCACCCCACCTGCTCTAGCCCCAACCCCCCCCAGACCCCCTACCTGACTGGCACCCAGTGAGTATTACTACTATGTGAGCACCTTAGTGTTTATCAATTAGTACCAGTTTTATGGTGAGTACATGTGATGCATGTTTTTCCATCCTGTGATACCTCACTTCAAAGGATGGGCTCAATCTCTATCCAGGATAATATAAGAGGTGCTAGATCACCATTGTTTTTTGTAGTTGAGTAGTATTCCATGGTATACATATACCACATTTTATTAATCCACTCATGTATTGATGGGCATTTGGGTTGTTTCCACATCTTTACAATTGTGAATTGTGCTGCTATAAACATTCAAGTGCAGATGTCTTTATTATAGAAAGACTATCCTTTGCATAGATGCCTAGTAATGGGATTGCTGGATCAACTGGTATTTCTATTTTTAGCTCTTTGAGGTATCTCCAAATTACTTTCCCCAGGGTACGTTGTACTACTTTGCAGTCCCACCAGCAGTGTAAGTGTGTTCCAATCTCTCTGCATTGATGCCAGCATTTGCTGTTTTGGGACTTTTTGATAAGGGCCATTCTCACTAGAGTTAGGTGATATCTCATTGTAGTTTTGATTTGCATTTCCCTAATGATTAGAGATGTTGAGCACTTTTTTATATGTTTGCTGGCCATTAGTCTGTTTTCTTTTGAAAAGTTTCTTTTCATGTCCTTTGCCCATTTATTGATGGGGTTGTTTGATTTCGATAACTCTTTCTTACCTGCTTTCTGATAGGTACCGTGCTGGAGGCTGGCTACCCAACTGCTGCTCCTAGGTGAAAGGACAAGCCTACAGGTCTATAGGACTCTACATTTGGTGCCCTGAAACAGTAAATTCTACAACATAATTTCTCTAGCAGGACAGTGAAATGAGGCAAGGGAGTGCTCAGTAATTACACTGTTCTGGCAGCAGTATTCAAAATGGATAAGTGGATGTCTGTACAAGTAAATGAGTTAAGAAACTCCTGTCCATTGAGGGCACAGGCTGAGTGATAATAATAATAAATGTATTTAAAGGTCAGGGATTTATGGAGAATGCCATTTAATCACTATTTAACTACCACAATAACCCTATGAAGTAAATACAACTTTTTTCCATTTTGTAGATGAAGAAACAGAGGTACAGAGAATTGAAGTAATTTTCTTAGCTAAATAAGTGGTGCTGACCAGATACAAAGATCCCAGAATTTGAACTCCTAACATCTGTACAATACTATACTGCCACCTAAAAATAGGATAGGAAAAGCGAAAACAAAGGCATCCATGGAAGACCTCTCCCACTTTTACTTTTGTGTCCCTCATGAAGTATCAAGTGTTTTTGATTCTCTTTCCATTTAACTAAAACCTAGAAAACCAAGCCTAAAAAAAAAGATAATTGCAAATTGAGTGGATCACTACCATCTACCACTTGCATGGCCTGGCCACACATTACTCAATCATTCTGCCCTTTGTTTTCCACATCTAAAAATGGGAATAATAACAGTGCTCTACCTCATACAGTTGTTATAAGATTAAACATTAAATGACATAATGCATACAAATTACACAGAATAGTGGTTGGCATGTGTGAGTACTCAAAAACTGCTAGCTATTATTATTAAATATCTGTGATTTGGTAATAATATGAAGGAGTTATGAAGTTTCTATAATTGACATGAATTACTTGTGAAAAAAAAATCTGCAGTGTTATCAGAGCTGAGGAAAATGGAAACTAATGGAAACATTAAAAACAAATAAACTTAGTGTGCTATTTAATCCTTTCACTTAAGCACTCAACAAAATCACAGCTTCCAAGGAGTCATTCAGAAGCCAACACAATGTTCTGTTCTATAAACACAGTTTCTAAGTTCCCTGTGCAGCCTACAAATTGTCTTCTTACCACTCAGAGCTTCTAAATAAGAGATGTCTATATAACAAGGCTAGAAGGACTACTTTCTAAAAATACTGGCAGAATCCTAGTGAGCATGTTCCCCACTGAATAAACTTTGAACTCTAAAACCTTTTCAAATTGCTACAACCAAATATAGAAAGTAAATTAACTTTTTATTTATTTATTTATTTACATTTCCAAGTATAGTTTTTATCTCATTTTATTTTTTCATTTCTTTATTTCAGGATATTATGAGAGTACCAACCTTTTGGTTACATTTTTATGTCTTTGCCTCACCCAAGCGAGGATTAGAGGCATGCCCCTTCCCCTCTACAATGCTCACTGCATCCATTAGTTGTGAGTTTACGCCCCCAACCCCCTAATCCCTGGAGAATATTACTACCGTGTGAGCATCATAGTGTTGATCAGTCAGTGCCAATTTTATGGCGAGTACATGTGGAACCTATTCTTCCAATCTTGTGATACCTGACTTCAGATAATGGGCTCAAGCTCTATCCAGGAAAATATAAGAGGTGCTAGGTCACTGTCATTTCTTATAATTGAGTAATATTCCATTGTATACATATACCACATTTTAATAATCCATTCATGAATCTACAGGCACTTGGGTTGTTTCCACATCCTTGCAATAGTAAATTGTGCTGCCCTAAACATTCAGGTCCAGAGGTTTTTATTATAGAATGTCTTTTGCTCTTTTGGGTAGATGCCTAATAGTGCTATTGCTAGATCAAATGGTATTTCTATTTTTAGCTCTTTGAGGTTTCTCCAAATTCTTTTCCACAGAGGTTGCACTAATTTTCAGTCCCACCAGCAGTGTAGGAGTGTTCGTGTCTCTCCACATCCTCGCCAGCATTTGTTGTTTTGGGATTTTTTGATAAAGGCCAATCTCACTGAGGTTAGGTGATATCTCATTGTGGTTTTGATTTGCATTTCCCTAATGATTAGAGATGTTTAGCATTTTTTTATATGTTTGCTGGCCACTATTCTATCTTCTTTTGAAAAGTTTCTGTTCATTTCCTTTGCCCATTTTTTGATGGGTTTTTTTTATTTTTTTCTTGTTGATTTTTTTAAATTTATAGGTAGATTCTTGTTATCAGCCCTTTATCGAATGTGTAGACAGCAAATATTTTCTCCCATTCTATAGGCTGTCTATTCGCTCTAATGATAGTTTCCTTGGCTGTGCAAAAGCTTTTTAATTTGATCAGATCCCATTTATTTATTTTTGTTTCTGCTGTGATTGCTTTGGGGAGTCTTCTTCAAAAATTCTTTGCCTAGGCCGATGTCTGAAAGGGTTTTCCCATCACCTTCTTCTAGAATTCTTAAGGTTTCATGCCTTAAGTTTACATCTGTTATCCATCTTGAATTGATTTTTGTGAGAGATGAGAGGTGGAGATCCAGTTTCAATCTTCTAACTTTTTAAAAAAATGTATTCTTTGTGACCAGTCTCTATAATTTTTTTAAAAAAATATTTTTATAAAGACTTCTGTTTCAAAAGAATAAAGTTCTCATTTGTCATGTCTTCTGTCCCTTTGTTAAATAAATGTATGTTCATTAGTTGATACTGGTTTTCATATGAAAATCCAGTAGCTCATCCCTTTCTAATTAATGAAGCAATGCATCATATCAGGTCAGTGTTCAAAGGCTGTGCTAACAAGAACTAGAACTAGAATGATATCTGATAATTTTAAAAATCCATCTGTCTAGAGCAATTGCTCTTACGCAATATTGTCTGCATTCATCTAGTTGTAAACATAAGCTACAATTTACCACATCTTATTATTGTAGTTTTCCCCAACAGGTGTGGTAACATACATCCAATGA
>MPIZ01001313.1:117945-134995 GCA_003258685.1 Prolemur simus | reverse complement strand
GAAAAATTTCTATTCATGTCATTTGCCCACTTTTTGATAGGGTTGTTTGATTTTTTCTTGTTGATTTTCCTGAGTTCTAAATAGATTCTTGTTATCAGTCCTTTATCTTATGTGTAGCATGCAAAATTTTTTTCCCATTCTGTAGGTTGTCTGTTTATTCTCGTGACTATTTCTTTGGCTGTACAGAAGCTTTTTAATTTACTCAGGTCCCATTCGTTTATTTTTGTTGTTGCTGTGATTGCCTTATGGGTCTTCTTCATAAATACTTTGCCTAAGCCAATGACTGTAAGAGTCTTTCCTACATTTTCTTCTAGAATTCTAATCGTTTCCCATTTAAGGTTTAAATCTATTATCCACCGTGATTTGATTTTTGTGAGAGGTGAAATCTGTGGGTCTTATTTTAGTCTTCTACGTGTGGCTATCCAATTTTCCCAGCACCATTTATTGAATAGGGATTCTTGTCCCCAGAGTATGTTTTTGTCTGCTTTGTCAAAGATTAGATGGCTATATGACGATGATTTTATATTTGGATTTTCTGCTCTGTTCCACTGGTCTGTGTCCCTGCACTTGTGCCAATACCAGGCAGTTTTAAGAACCACAGCCTTGTAGTATAGTTTGAAGTCTGGCAAATAAATACCTCTCATTTTGTTTTTATTGCTTAAATTGCTTTTGCTATACAAGGCCTTCTCTGATTCCATACAAAGTGTATAATTATTTTTTCTATATCTGTGAAAAATGATGTTGATAATTTAACAGGGATTGCATTGAATCTGTAGATCACTTTGGGTAGTATAGACATTTTAACAATGTTGATTCTTCCAATCCACGAGCATGGTATGGTTTTCCACCTATTTACATGTTCTGCAATTTCCTTCCTCAGTGTTTCGAAGTTCTCCCTATAGAGGTCCTTTACCTCTTTAGTTAAATATATTCCTAGATATTTTATTTTCTTTGTTGCTATTTTGAAGGGTATTGACACTTTAATTTGGTTCTCCATTTGACTGTTATTGGCATATATGAATGCCGCTGATTTGTGTGTATTGATTTTGTAACCTGAGACTTTACTGCATTCATTGATCAATTCCAGGAGTCTCTTGGTTGAATCCTTGGGGTTTTTCAGATATAACATCATATCATCAGCAAAGAGTGAGTGTTTGATCTCTTCTTTGCCTGTTTGGACTCCCTTGATTTTGCTCCCTTGCCTGATAGCTCTCGTAAGGACTTCCAATACTATGTTGAAAAGTTGTGGGGACAGTGGGCAGCCTTGTCTGGTTCCAGTTCTAAGTGGGAATGCTTTCAATTTTTCCCCATTTAGTATGATGTTGGCTGTGGGTTTATCATGTATGGCTTGTATCATTTTTAGGTAGGTCCCATCTATGCCTACTTTGTTAAACATTCTTATAATAAAAGGGTGTTGAATTTTGTCAAATGCTTTGTCTGTATCTATTGAGAGGATCATGTGGTCTTTATTTTTGCTTCTATTTATGCGGTGAATTACATTTATAGATTTACGTATGTTGAACCACCCCTGCATCTCTGGGATGAAGCCCACTTGGTCATGATGGATTATTTTTTTGATAAGCACTTAGATACAATTTGGTAGGGTTTATTGAGAGTTTTTGCATCTATATTCATAAGAGAAATTGTTCTGTAGTTTTCTTTTTTGTTGCATACTTTCCTGGTTTTGGTATCAATGTTACATTGGCTTGGTAAACGTGTTAGGGAGAATTGCATCCTTCTGGATATTGGAGAACTGTTTATGTACTATGAGCACCAGTTCTTCTCTGTATGTGTGGTAACATTCGGGTGTGAACCCATCTGGACCAGGGCTTTTCTTTTTGGGAAGGTTTTTTATTGCTGTTTTCATTTCAGTTCTTGATATTGGTCTGTTCAGGAATTCTATTTCTTCCTGATTGAGCCTGGGAAGGCTATGTGTTTCTAAAAAATTGTCCATTTCCTCCACATGTTTCAGTTTGTGCGCATACATATTCTTGTAGAGTTCATAGATGACATCGTGTATCTCTGTGGCATCGGTTGTAATTTCTCCTTTCATGTTCCTGATGGAGGTTATTAGAGATTTTTTTTTTCTGCTCCTGGTTAATCTAGCCAGAGGTGTGTCTATTTTGTTTATCTTTTCAGAGAACCAACTTTTTGTTTTATTAATTTCCCTTACGGTATTTTTGTTGTCCTTTTCATTGAATTCTGATTTGATCTTAATGATTTCTCGCCTTCTGCTGGGTTTGGGGTGGGTCTGTTCTTCTTTCTCCAGCTCTTTGAGTCTATTCATTAGGTTTTCTATTTGGAAGTTTTCTGTCTTTTTGATATAGGCATTTATGGAAATCAATTTTCCTCTCAGACCTGCTTTAGCTGTGTCCCATAAATTTTGATAAGTTGTGTCTCCTTTGTCGTTTAACTCAAAGAATCTTTTGATTTCTGACTTTATTTCTTCCGTTATAAAATAGTCGTTCAGGAGAAGGTTGTTTAGCTTCCATGACTTTGAGTAGGAATGAGAGTTTCTGTTAGGGTTCATTTTTACTTTTATTCTGCTGTGATCTGAGAAGATGCATGGTATAATTTATATTTTAAAAAATTTTTTAAGACATGCTTTTTGTCCTAGGATATGGTCAATCTTAGAGAATGTCCCATGAGCTCATGAGAAGAATGTATATTCAGTGGACTTTGAGTAGAATGTCCTGTAGATGTCACTCAGGCCCATTTGTTCTAGCATTGTATTTAAGTCCATTATTTCTTTGTTTATTTTATATTTGGAGGATCTGTCCTGTACTGTCAGTGGGGTGTTAAAGTCTCCAGCTATTACAGTATTGTTATCTATCATTTGGCTCAGATCAAGTAGGATTTGCTTTATGAATCTGGGTGCGCCTAAGTTGGGTGCATATGTATTAAGTATGGTTATATCTTCTTGTTGAATTGTACCTTTCACCAGTATATAGTAACCATCCTTGTCTTTTATTACATTTGTTGGTTTAAAAACTAAGTTATTGGAAATTAAAACTGCCACACCAGCTTTCTTTTGGCTACGTTTGCTTGAAATATCTATTTCCATCCTTTTATTTTCAGTCTAAATGTATCTTTGCAGGTTACGTGAGTTTCCTGAAGACAGAAGATACTTGGTTTGTGTTTTTTTATCCATTGGGCCAGTCTATGTCTCTTGAGTGGGGAGTTCAAGCCATTCACATTCATTGAGAGAACTGATAAGTGAGACTGATTTCTGTTCTTCTGGTTGGGTAGAACTTCATTGTTATATTTTCTCTCCTGAGCCATTGTGTTGCCTGGAATTGATCTTTAGCTCTTGAGTAGTTTTACATTCATGGGTCTTTCTTGTGCTGATCCGTATGTAACTCTCTTTTGTGTACTTCTTGGAGGGCTGGTCTTATCTTGGTGAATTCCCTCAGTCCTTGTTTATCTGAGAATGTCTTAATTTCTCCTTCGTGTAGAAAATTTAGCTTAGCTGGGTACAAGATTCTAGTCTGGGCATTATTCTGTTTCAGAAGAGTGAGTAAGGGTCCCCAATGTCTTCTTGCTTATAAGGTTTCAGTTGAGTAATCTGGCATAATTCTAATGGGCTTTCCTTTGTATGTTACTTGTTTCTTTCTCCTTACAGCTCGAAGAAGGGTCTCTTTAGTGGATATTTTGGTCAGTCTGATGACTACGTGGCATGGTGTTTTCCTATTTGCTATGAATCTCCCAGGGGTTCTTTGAGCTTCCTGAATCTGTATATCTGGAGTTTTAGCAAGGCCTGGGAAATTTTCCTCAATTATGTTTTCAAATAGCTTATCCAGCCCTTGCTTATTATCTTCTTCACCCTCAGGAATGCCGATAACTCTCACATTAGGCTTCTTCACATAATCCCACATTTCTTGTAGACTCCCATCTTTTTTCTTATTTCTTTGCTCTATCTCTGTGACTGTCTTATTTAATTGGAAAGAGTTACCTTCAATCTCTGAGATTCCTTCTTCTGTTTGATCTACCCTGCTCTTGAGACTTTCCACTGTGTTTTGTAGCTCCTTGAATAAATTCTTCATTTCTAGGAGTTCAGTTTGTTTTTTCTTCAATATTTCTATTTCCTTAGTGAATTTTTCTTCCAAGTCCTGTATCTTTTTTGTGCTTTCTTTGTGCTGGTTATCCATTTTTTCTTGTATATTATTAAGCGTATTTATAATCCATAACTGAAATTCTTCCTGTAACATGTTGGTGTTTTGAATCTGGTTTGTATCAATTGGTAGAGAGCTGGTATTTCTCTTTGAGGGCAAGATTTCTGTTTGATTCTTTGTGCTCCCTGTATTTTTCCTCTGATCCCTTCCCATCTGGATCTATCATTAGATCTTTTCTTACAGCTTTAGTCTCGCTAGCAGCATGCCTTGTACTCTGTTTTTAGGCTGTGAAGCAATCTAGGTGTGTTGCTTCCTTTGTCAAGAGGGGGAGACTGTTGGGTATTTTTTAGAGTTTTTTCTATCTCAGTTGGGGGGCTGCTTCTGATGGGTCCAGCCCCAGAGGATTGGGTTGACCTAAGTCCGGTTTGGCGAGTTAAGTCACTGTGTTGTGGACTTTCAGTTAGCAGGCAAGATTCACACTAGTTGCAGGCAGAAAGTCTCTCTCTCTTTTTTTTTTTCTTTCCTTCCTTCCTTTTCTTTGGTTCTTCCTCTAGAGGGGTGGTTCCTGCATCTTTCCGCAGGAAAGACACTGGCTAGGGGGAGGAGGCAGTGCCCTCACTCACTCAGTGCCCCAGCTGCTGAAGCTCCCATGGGCAAAGGTCTGCCCTGGCCCAATGTCCCCAAGGTCCAGGCTCCACACTCTCACGTCTGCGGAAGCACTCAGTGTTCACACAAGGTCGGGGTTCCTAGAGAGGGTCCACGGACCAGGGGAGGGAGCCACCCAGGAATCCACTGGGCACCCTATGGCTCTACAGCGGCTAGGCCTTGGACCCCACAATCGCGACTGCCCGCCCGCAGATCGCCGGCACTGGGGGTGAATGTTCAGGATCCGGCAGGCACCAGAGCTGGGGGCCTGGCGAGCTCAGGAGTTCACAGTAGCTCCCCTCTAGAGGGCCACCAAAAAGGAAGAGGAAAAAAAGAAAGAACAAAAAAAAAAAAGAAAAAGGAAAAAAAAATTTGTAATTCTGCGACCCTTCGCTGCCTTTTCCCTTAGCACAGCTCCGCCCCTCTCCCTCTAAGCGCCATCCCAGCGGAGATCCCCTAGAGTCTAAGCTGATTCCCGTTGATGTCACCTGTCCACAGAGTTCATACAAAGCCAGAGCTCTTGGCGTGGGTTCACGGACTAGGGGAGGGAGCCACTCGAGGAGCCACCCGGCACCCTATGGTTCTGCAGCGGCTAGGCTGTGGACCCCAAGATGGCGACCACCTTACCGCAGATCGCCAGTACTGGGGTTGAATGTTCAGAGTTAGGCAGGCACCAGAGCCGGGGGCCTGGCGAGCACAGAAGCCCGCAGTAGTTTCCCAGCTAGAAGGCCACCGAAGAAGAAAAAGAAAAAGAAATCTGTAATTCGGTGAGACTTCTCGGCTTTTCACCTTAGCACAGTTCTGCCCCTCTGGCTTTAAGTGCGGCATCCCGGCGGAGATCCCCTAGAGTCTAAGCTGATTCCCGCTGATGTCACCTGTCCACAGAGCTCCACGTCTCCCGCAATGATTCTGCACTGACTTCAGGCAGATCCCGAATTGAGTGGATGTGGAGGTCAGGGGGCAGCACAAGCCACTTTGCTGTGGGGCTGAACCCGCCTCACTCGTTGGTGAGGCGGGTACAGCCGTCACACACTCTGCTGTCTATTGTCCATCCTGCAGTCTCCAGATTTTCTGGATCCTATTTCCCATTCACCTATTTTTTCTTGTTCTCTGTGTCCCACGTTGATTCTCCATAGGTTCACACTGCTGTTCTTGTAGGGGAGTGATCCTCTAGCATTGTGGCAGGCCAAGATCCATGCCTTCCTCTCTGGGAGCATGAATCCAGGAGGTCACCTCCACTCCGCCATCTTCCTCAACCTAGTTCAATATATTTTTACACCAGCACAAATAATCATGGTTTTCTTATTACAATGTAGATCCCAGTCAATAATGAATACTTTATTTAGGTGATTTTCACAATGAAGCATTTCCCAGGTAAAACTTTTTCAACTTTAGCAAGCTGGAAAATAACTTTTCTCTATATATACTAATAGACAACTTTCCCCATTAGGCCATGGTTTTACACTTTTTCTTTTTTTTTACCTAATGATTGAGTCTTATAGGCCAGGGTTTCTCAAAGTTCAGTTCAACATTAGAATCATCCGAGGTGCTTTTAAAATTCAGACTTCTGAGAGCAACACGAACAAGTAATTCAGATGTACAGATCACATTTTGAGAATGACTGCTAAAGGTCATGATTTTTTTTTGTTGTTGCAGGACTTTTGACAGTATGCTATAACCACTTCCCTTGGCTGCCTCATTTAAAAAACCAAAAATGGCCTCTCAGTATATGGCCATTTGGACGATTCCTAGCCTTTGAGGAAGTTGGTAAATTTGTGGTACTAATGTAATCCAAATATCCTTGATTTATATCCCATTTAGATATTCTTCATGTAGAAATATGTTCAAATAAAAAAACAGAAAGAAATGTACAAACGGATAAATAAAAGTCTTTGGGCCTTGTCAACACTGGCAAAATTTATATGAAGACCCATTATTAAACACAGGGAAAAGAAAGAACTTTGTATAACAGTGAAAATAGGTAGCAAGGCATGAGGGAAGAAGCCAAGTTTTTTATCTGAGTACACAAGTTAGAATCCAGAAAAGGCTATAAAGCATTGTCGTGGACAGCAATTGAAAAGTTGATGCAGCAGAGCTCCCTGGCATAGGTTATCTTCTCAGTTATATAACAAAATAAAGCTCAGGCCTGCCTATTTAACTTGATGCTATGCTACCATTTGAGACCCTTTGGTTTAGGAGTTCATGACCTGGGGTCTAAATACTGCTAAGGGGCCCATGAATGGCCTTCAAGTGAGTTAAAAATGTCTTGAAACTATGAAAACATTTGTGTGTATGTGTTTTTTTTCTGTCCAGGGTCATGAAAATTTATCCCTAATTTTAATAAATTTCTCAGAGATATCTGTGATCCCACAGCAGGTGAAAAAGCACAAGGAGTCTTCCTTGCCTTGCCCTAAGGCTCATTAATTCTATATACTTATGGAAGTGAATTTAGAGATTTAAGCAAGATAAATGTCTGGAAAACCAAGAGCAAAGAGAAAACTGCTTCCACCCAGGGTTAAATGACCTGGTATGGCCAAAGTGATACTTGGGCCATGGCACAATCTGTCATTTTTCCCACCAACTATCACCTGCTCCCCACTTCACACACACACACAGCAGAAACACCAGCCATAATCCAGAGCCTGTGTTTGGCAAGGGATTGTCAAGGTAAAGCAAAACAAGAAGTGTAAGCAGGGCTAGCAGTTTTTAATTCTAATTTTAAGGCTCATTTCCTCCCTTTCCAGTCCACCTTCCTTATGTTTCTGTGATGTACCAAGCTTCTTCTCACATTCTGAACTTGTACTTTTCACTCTAGCTGGAAAAATTTGTCCCTAGGTCCTAAAAGTTTGATTCTAAAACAAGAGCAAAATGCCTTTTCACTTGTTTGTATTAAAAATAAGCAGTCTCTATCTCTGAGTTCACCAGGTACTTGAGTCATCCTCATGGATCCAAGGTGACTATAATCAAGGTGACTTCACTGGGATCCTATACCAGGAGGGCTGATAGTCAATGGTACCTGATTTTGATTGTGGAGAGATAGAAGACAGACCACTGAATGATGCAATGGACTGTATGTGAGAAAGCTACAGGTGTACTGAAGCTAGTATTAGACAAAGCATAGAGTATAGTTGATTACTGTATTCTATACAATAGTCATCTACTTATTGGAGGAGAAGATCAAGTGGAGGTAATGACTAATCACTATAAGTAATCCTCCAATGAAGCAGAAGTCCTAGGAAGAACTATTTGCCTGCCATTTATAGGAATCTTTGGCCCAAGGAAACATAAATAAATAGAACTTGATCTACGTCTAACTATTGAAGGTAATCATCTCAGTAAGTGTTGTACAAAATAATGGTTGACAATTTGCTGGCATAAAATCCATAGTATGTGTGAAAACATGCATGCATTTGTTTACTCATTCACTTAGTAATCGTTTATTTTTTCCTGGTATAAATTGCCAATGATGTATTTTTTTCCCATTCATATCTGTTCATCAAATATGAAAATACCATATACAGATAGTCTTTGCCTATTGGGATAGAAAAAAAGAAACATTTCTATTCAATACCATTGTTATCAATGGTCATAATGCTTATCAACTCTCTATTCTTATGATGAGAAGTTAGCCATTACATCACAAGTAGGAGAGCATTAAAATTTGAGTTTCACTATGGGAGCATATTAAAAATAAATCCTGCTACATGTAAGAGTCAATATAATACCAAACTAGGCCAATGAGGCTTTACTGGCAGTAGTAAAGAAGATCCACCAAACTAGATCAACTCCAAGTGAGAAGAAGAGATTTAAATAGATTAAGGTATTAAAGGAGATAAAGAAATTTGACAACCAGATTTTCTATTTTGTCTCAGGTTTCCAAACTTGAGCCCTTGCTGTGCTATTACTTCCACCTTCATAAAACTAGATTGTGAAGGACATTTCTTTGGGCAGTCAAATCTAGAAAAGAAACATTGATAGCTAAAATAAAAAATTAGACCATCATCAGATTGGTTTCACTGATCATCACCTAAGACCACATTTAGGAATAACATTAATTGGGTGTCGGGCAGATGTGTGTGTGGGGGATGGATGTATACATACATAATGAGTGTGATTTGCACTGTCTAGGGGATGGACACACTTGAAGCTCTGATTCAGGGAGGGAGGGGGGGAAAGGCAATATATGTAACCTAAACTTTTGTACCCCCATCGTATGCTGAAATAAAAAAAAGAATTGCAAAATGAATAATGAGGCTGAAATGAACTACACAAAACGGACCTTTCATTTTTTTATTTACACATTTTTGAAAATATTCTTAAAATTCATGTTCTATAGTGTTTTTAATCTCAAAAATCAAAATGCATCCATTTAATAGGCAATGTGATGAATAGTGAAATAACTACTACTTAAATGAGAAAATAGCTTAATTGCTTTTTCTGCCAGAAATTTCAGACAATGTGATGACTATTTTAATACACGTACTGTAATTTCAGCCATATATGGCATAATTGCACTGTTATAATAAAAGAACTGTTAATAAAAAAAATTAGGGATGTTAAATACAATGGGATCTTGACCTCGGGGAACTGAAATGACCCTCTTAATGCAGCATTGTCTGAAAATTGTTGGCAATTTCTCATTAAAAAATTCTTTGATTTTTTTTTTCTCATGGTTATCAAGAAAACTAAGTACTAACCTTGGAATACCAGGACTGTTCTTTTCTGCCCACCCTTCCACTTTACCACCCCAAACCTATGGTTTACTTTAACTTTGTAGGTGTTTTATTCTAATCATATATTCCTAAACTTAGTAATGTGCAGGAAGCATGTGGATTAAAATTTAATTTGAAGTCCTAATGTATAAATCATGTATATCTGGGAGGCATGAATTTTGGCATAATATATTTGTGATTAGACTATTTCACTCTAAATGTTACTTTAATATTATTGATAAATTTTATAATAGCAATTTAAAATTTGATAATATTTTCCTCAGATGATACAGTATTTTTGTTTGTTTTATGGAAGAAGGGAAAGGTGTTTGAATGGTCCCTTTCACTTACATAGTAGATTTCATTCAATATCACATGGCTACCATTTTGCCTCTTGCTCACAGCTGCCCTCAACCTTCTTTCTGTTTCTCTGATGCGCTAGGCTTGCTCTCATCTTCTGAACTCTTGCTTTTCACTCTGGATGAAACAATTGTCTCTAGAGCCTGAAAGCTTCGTTTTAAAACAATAGGGAAATGTCTTTTTAACTCCTTTTAATTAATGTAGACAGTCTCTATCCTTGAGAAACCCTGACAACACCCACTGCTGGTGACCAAATGACCCAGTGTCCACTTTCTGGTTATTCTACTTGTCCTCCTAAGCTCTGCTGGTAAGTATAATAGTGAAAGCCATTTTTTTTCTTTCTCCTGGGAACTACCATTTTTGTAGGTACTTCTATTTAGTACAGTGGAGACACATTCTCTGAGCAAGCTACAAAGTTGAGCCATTCTAAATGGATATTAGGAAGCAGGTTTGCCACAGGGTAGAGTCAGGAAGTGTCTGGAGTCAAAATTTGAATGTGATGTACCTTCATTTCCTCAAATGCCTTTTCTATCTGCTGATGTCTGAAATGATTACTTAAAAGGGCTTCCTAAAGGAAACAATATTGGAGCTACATGTTGAAAGATGAATTGGAGCTCACAATTAAAGACATTGGTTTCAAACAGGGAAGATCTGATATCTCTCATTTCTCCCAATTTCCATGACCCAAGGGAATACTGGATGGCCCATTCTGAGCAACCAAAGGTCTTCAACCAAACTCCAACACACAAAGCTCTTTACTTTCTCTCACTTTTCTGACAACAGTGCTCCATCCCCAAGGCAAAACTCATATGTCCCCTGTGCCAACTAGAATATACACACTCGTGTGTCAGGCCTGTATCTCTTTTGCTTGCCACTATATTTTCAGTGCCTTGATTAGTGCCCTAATGATTACCAGACAGTTTTTGAGTGAATATATGAATGAATGAATTAATGATTATTCCCATTCTATTGCAGCTTTTAACACTTCCACAAAAGCACTTATCTATTTCTCTCACTTGCAATTAAAGATTTATTTTATTTACAATATGATAAAGATTCAAGAATATGCCTCCTGCCTGTGTTTCATTAAGAAAAAAAGGTGATAGAAGAGTAATCAACAGAATTGTTGGCAGGCTCAGCCTGTGCTTTATAAAAAATATTAAGTCATATCTTTAAAAGATTGTAATGAATGTCCAAAAGCTGGAATTTGATAACCAAACCTGTCAGGGGCACAGTCCAGGGGGGTGTGCCTGTGGATGAGACCTACAGTATCACAAATAATGTGCTGGATGATTCAGCAACACTGTGTGGGCTGCCATTCATTATTGTTATAACATCTAAGAGGCATAAATGTGATTAATTTATTTCTACTATTTTAGCTATTTCAAATCATATATCATGTTTTGTTGATCAGACAACTCATTTTTGAGTTGGGTTTATAGCAAAGTAACAAACAAAAACAAAAACATAATAACACAACAAAAACCTTTCTGATGTAATCTAGGTCCTTATCTGATTTAAAAAATTAACTTAATGTTAGGCACTATTTTTTTCTGATGCTTAATGTTCTTATGATTTTAAATATATATTATTATTTTCACAATGCTGATTATTTAAATATTAATATTGGTCAGAAATACAATTAAGGTATATATTATGTATCCTTTTAACAACTGATTTTCTAAGCTTTCATTTAGTAAGAATTGACAATAACATTTATTTAATTATTTCACAGTAATTCTGGTTTGGGCATCATGTGATGGGGTAAAGGTAATAAAAGGGCAAGTAAAGGCTTGATCCTAAAATACACAGTGTTTTCTCAGCATATTTGAGCATCAGAGGTGTCCTCATCTGCAAAATGAGGAGTTTAGTTTAAATTATCTCTAAATTCCTTTCTAGTGCTAATATTCTGTGGCCTAAGCTTTACTATGAAGTATCTTTTGCATTTTTAGGTCTAGTACACTTATCATTAGTCCCAAGGTGAAAGTTGAAGTTTAATTTATATCATTTTACCCTTTGAAAGTCCAAATTACATACGTATGGATGAGAACACATGGTGACTTTTATCAGGAAAATAGCATAAACATAATTTTCATCAGTTACATACAGGTTGGAGGAAATAAGGTGCACTACTGAAAACACAGTAAATGCTGAAGACAAGTGTTTTCTGTCTGGAAAGTCCAATATTGAATATCATGTATTTGAAAATTAAAAAAAAAAATTGCACAGGAGAAAAAGATGGCAGAGTGGAGGTAACCTCCTGGATTCCTGCCCCCAGAGAGGAAGGCATAGGTCTTGGTCTGCTACACGTGAGTGCATGTCTCCCCCACAAGAACTGCATTGTTAATCGAGGTAGAATCAGCGTGGGACACAAAAAGCAGAAAAAAGAAAAGGTGAATGGGAGATAAGATCGCAAAAACCTGGAGAGTGTGAGACAATCAATAGAGAGTAGAGTGTGGGATGGGTGCACCCGCCTCGCCAGCGAGTGAGGTGGGATCAGTCCCACAGGAGAACGTCTTGCTACCCCACTGGCCTCCACACCCACTCTGACAGGGATTGGCCTCAAGTCATTGCAAAATCACCATGGGAGACATGGGGCCCTGTGGAGAGGAGACATTAGCAGGAAGCATCTTGAACTCCCCGAGCTCTGTGCCAGGACTGCACTGGGTGGGGGAGGGATTGGTCTGGGCTACTGCTGGAGGCAGTTAGAAGACAGGCAAATTGCCTCTACCACTCAGTGGGTACGGATCAACTGAAGTGAAAACTAATAAGGGGACTCTAACCTGGAAACCACTGTGGGCTATTAAGCCCACTCAGGGTGGATCAGAAAGAGCAAGAGCTCCTGCTGAACAGTCATGAATTTGTCAGAGGGCGACATAAAAGAGACAAGGGGGCATCCTGATGACACAGCCCCCAGACCCCTGAACAATCATCCCCCTGTGCTGGCACTCTGCGGGTGGGCAGTCATCATTTTCAGGGTCCACAGCCTGGCTGTTGCATAGTGATACCATGTTGGGCAGCTCCCTTCCCTCAGCTTGGGGACTCTTGCAATGAGCTCCACCCTTGTACCACCTACGGTCATTGGTCCCATTTTGATGTATGAACTCTGATGCTCCCCTATTTGTGAGCCTGGTGCTTGAATCTTGTGGGCACTGGGGTGGGGTGGAACACCGCCTGCGGGATCTGCCACCGCTGAGGCACTGGGTGAGCAGTGGCACTGCTCCCTCCACCTAGCCAGCATCTTTCACAGGGAGAGTTGTAGGCACCACCTCTGGAAATAGGGAGAGACAAGAAAAGCCACTTTCTCTCTGCAAATAGTCTGCATCTTGGCTGCAGGTCAAAAGTTGTCAGCTCAGTGACTTAACTCGTCAGACCAGTTTTAGGTCAAATCAAAAACATGGAGCTGGATTTTTACCTCCAGCTGGCCGCCAATATTGGGTTTAGCAGCCAGGGGGGAAAAATCCTGGCAATAGGCCAAAACGGACCCCCCAAGTAACCCTCCCACCAGGAGCAGCCCCCCAACTGTTCTAGAAGAACCCTAAACAACACATAAGCAGTCCCCCCTAGTGACAAAGGAAGCAACACACCTAGTCTGTTAGGCAGCCCAGGAACAGAGCCTGCACAAGGCGTATTACGTTCCAAACAAAAGCTGAAAGGTGGGAAGCAGCCATTGATCCAGATGGGAAGGGCTCAGCCAAAGAACTCTGGAAGTATAAAGAATCAAATGGAAAACACTACCCCAAAGATAAACACCAGCTCTCTAGCAATGGACAGTAACAAAATTCAGAACACTAAAATGTCAGAAGAAGAATTTCAAACATGGATTGTAAGAAAACTGAATGTTATGCAAGAAAAAATGGATAACCAACAAAAAGTAACCACACACACTAAAAAAGGACTTAGAAGAAAACTTCAATGAAGAAATCAAAATATTAAAGAAAAATCAAACTGAACTCCTGGAAATGAAGAATTTATTCAGGGAACTACAAAACATGGTGGAAACCCTCAAGAGCAGGGTAGATCAAACAGAAGAAAGAATCTCAGAGATTGAAGATAACACTTTACAATTAAATAAGTCAGTCACAGACATAGAGCAAAGAAATAAGAGAAAAGACCAAAGCCTGCAAGAAATGTGGGATTATGTGAAGAAGCCCAACGTAAGAGTTATGGGCATTCCTGAGGGTGAAGAAGATAAAACGCAAAGGTTGGATAAGTTATTTGAAGATATAATTGAGGAAAATTTCCCAGGCCTTGCTAAAATTCTAGATATACAAGTGGAAGAAGCCCAAAGGACCCCTGGGAGATTCATTGCAAATAGGAAGACACCATGTCACACAGTAATCAGACTGACATAATATCCACTAAAGAGGCCCTTCTTCCAGCTGTACGGAGAAAGAAAAAAGTAACATACAAAGGAAAGCCCATCCAAATAATGCCAGATTTCTCAACTGAAACCTTACACGCAAGAAGAGATTGGGGCCCTGTTCTCACTCTTCTGAAACAGAATAGTGCCCAGCCTAGAATCTTGTACCCAGAAAAGCTAAGTTTTGTATACGAAGGAGAAATTAAGGTATTCTCTGATAAACAAAGACTGAAGGAATTCACCAAGGCAAGACCAGCCCTCCAAGAAGTACTCAAAACAGAGTTGCACATAAATTAGCACAAGAAACACTCATGAATGTAAAACTACTCAAGAGCTAAAGATCAAAGGCCAGATACCATAATGGCTCAAGAGAGAAAACATAGCAATGAAATTCTACCCAAAAGGATGAACAGAAATCTGCCCACCTATCCATTCTCTCAATAAATGTGTATGGCTTGAACTCCCCACTCAAGAGACATAGGCTGGCCCAATGGGTAAAAAAATACAAACCAAGATCTGCTGTCTCCAGGAAACTCATCTAACCTGCAAAGATTCATTTAGACTGAAAATAAATGAGTGGATATCAATATTTCAAGCAAATGGAAGCTAAAAGAAGCCTGGTGTGGTGGTTTTGATTTCAGATAACTTATTTTTTAAATCAACAAAAGTAATGAAAGACAAAGATGGTCACTATATATTGGGGAAGGGTACAGTTCAACAAGAAAATATAACTATATTTAATATGTGTGCACCCAACTTAGGTGCAGCCAGATTCATAAAGTAAACCCTACTTGATATAAACCAAATGATAAACAGCAACACCATAAGAGCCAGAGACTTCAACACCCCGCTGACACCACAGGACAGATCCTCCAAACAGAAAATAAACAAAGAAATAATGGACTTAAACAGAATGCTAGAACAAATGGGCCTGACTGACATTTACAGGACATTCTATCAAAACTCCACTGAATATATGTTCTTCTCATCAGCTTATAGAACATTCTCTAAGATTGACCATATCCTAGGACACAAAGCATGTCTTAAAAAGTATAAAAAAATAGAAATTATACCATGCATCTTCTCAGATCACAGTGGAATAAAAGTAGAAATTAACCCTAACAAAAATTCTTATTTTTACTCAAAGTCATGAAACCTAAACAACCTTCTCCTGAAAGATTATTTTATAAATGAAGTAATATAGATGAAAATCAAAAGATTATTTGAACTAGATGACAAAGGAGACACAACTTATCAAAATCTGTGGGACACAGCTAAAGCAGTCCTGAGAGGAAAATGTATTTCCATAAAAGCTTATATCAAAAAGACAGAAAACTTACCAATAGACAACCTAATGAATAGACTCAAATGGCTGGAGAATGAAAAACAGACAGGCCCCAAATCCAGCAGAAGGAGAGAAATTAATAGGATCAAATCAAAGTAAATGAAATGAACAACAGAAAAACCATACGGGAGGTTAATAAGACAAAAAGCTGGTTCTCTGAAAAGATAAACAAAATTGACATGCCTTTGGCTAGGCTAACGAAGAGCAGAAAATAAAAATCCCTAATAACCTCCATCAGGAACATGAAAGGAGAAATCACATCTGATGCCACAGAGATACAAGATATCATCTGTAAATTCTATAAAAGCCTTTATACTTACAAACTTGAAAATGTGGAGGAAATGGACAAATTTTTAGAAACACACATCCTCCCTAGGTTCAACCAAGAATAAATAGAATTCCTGAACAGACAAATAAGAAAAAATGAAATCAAGACAGCAATAAAAAACCTTCCCAAAAAGAAAAGCCCCAAACCAGTTGGTTTCATACCAGAATTTTACCACACCTAAAAAGAAGAACTGGTGCCTATCCTACAAAAGTTATTCCACACATCGAGAAGGATGGGATCCTCCCCAATACATTTTATGAAGCCAACATAACTCTGATATGAAAACCAGGAAAAGATGCAACAATGACAACAAAAAGAAAACTAAAGACCAATATCCCTTATGAATATAGATGCAAAAATTCTCAATAAAATCCTAGCAAATTGAATCTAGGTGTTCATCAAGAAAATAATCCATCATGACCAAGTGGGTTTTATACCAGAGATGGTTCAACATATGCAAATCTATAATGTAATTCACCATAAAAACAGAAGCAAAAACAAATACAATATGATCCTCTCAATAGACGCAGAAAAAGCATTTGACAAAATTCAACACCCTTTTATGATAAGAATGCTTAACAAAAGAGGCATAGGCAGGGCCTATCTAAAAATGATACAAGCCATATATGACAAACCCACAGCCAACATCATACTGAATGGGGAAAAATTGAAAGCATTCCCACTAAGACCTGGAACCAGACAAGGTTGCCCACTGTCCCCATTTCTTTTCAACATAGTCCTGGAAGTCCTTGCGAGAGCAATCAGGCAAGAGAGCAGAATAAAGAGTGTCCAAATGGGGACAGAAGAGATCAAACTCTCACTCTTTGCTGATGATATGATATTATGTCTAGAAAACCCCAAGCATTCAACCAAGAGACTCCTGGAACTGATAAATGAATTCAGTAAAGTCTCAGGATACAAAATCAATACACACAAATCAGAGGCATTCATATACACCAATAACAGTCAAACAGAGAACCAAATTAAGGGCTCAATACCTTTTACAGTAGCAACAAAGAAAATTAAATACCTAGGAATATATTTAACTAAGGAGGTAAAAGACTTCTACAATGAGAACTATGAAACACTGAGGAAGGAAATCGCAGAGCATGTAAACAGGTGAAAAACCATACCATGCTCGTGGATCAGAAGAATCAATATTGTTAAAATGTCTGTACTACCCAA
>MPIZ01001313.1:66458-109358 GCA_003258685.1 Prolemur simus | reverse complement strand
CACCCCCCACCTCAGTCCGAAACCCAATTGGTATTATTCCCAAATGTGCACTTAGGTGATGATCAGGGAAACCAATTTTCTGGTGAGTACATGTGGTGCTTATTTTTCCATTCTTGAGACACTTCACTTAATAGAATGGGTTCCAGCTGATCTACTTATCCCCAGTTTTCACAACTCAGTGATAGTTTAAAATTAAAAATGGTAATAAATAGTTTTGGAGGCCAAGGTCAAAATGAACTTTTTTTCCAGCTTATTATGGGGGTACAAAAGTTTAGGTTATGTATATTGCCCATGCCCCCCACCCCGAGTCAGAGCTTCAAGTGTGTCCATTCCCCAGACAGTGAGCATCGCACTTATTATGTAGGTTTACACCCATCCCCTCCCCCAACATCTGTCTGACACCCAATTTGTGTTATTCCCATAAGAAATAACGGTGATAGAGAATCTCTTTTGTTCTCCTGGAAAGAGTTGGAACCCATTCTACTAAATGAAGTATCCCAAGAATGGAAAAATAAGCACCACATGTACTCACCAGCAAATTGGTTTCCCTGATCAAAATGATCTTTTGTGATGGAATTTATTACTCATCACAAAACAAAATTTTGTGATGGAATTTTATAATTATTCTTCTCTGCCACTTTTTTTTCTGTTTGAAAGCATAGGCATACATTGAAATAATGGTAACAAAATAATGACAACAATATTAAAAGTAATAATATTTAATTTTGACAGATAGCTATATACTAGGCACTAATCTGTTTTCATGTATTACATCATTTAATTCTTTCAATAACACTAAATTAGATACCGTTATTATTCCCATTTTACAAATGAGAAAACTGAAGCAGAGAGAGCTTTAATAACTTGACCAAAGTCACACAGTTTGTAAATAGTAGAGCAAGAATTTGTAGCCATATGCCTCCAGAGGCCATGCTTTTAGCAAGTATGTTATTCTGCCTCGCTAAAATATGGTAGCAGTGTCAAACACGAGTCCATCATTTTGGAAGAGCCTATAAGTCTAGAGAACAATCATAGCTTTGGGTAGCAATCACATTGTCCTTTGTTATCTAGTCTCCACTCAGTTGCATTAATGGAATAGCAAACTGCCCAGAATTCTCCCTTTATACTTTTTGGTGGTTTGAGATGTTTCCACCGTCGCTTCTACTGCCACCATTACCAATGCTTGTGGTACTTCATTGCTTTAATTGCTGCTGTATGAACAGACGCTTCTGTCCCTACAGCTATATGTTGCCTATTTCCTCTTCTCCTAGTCTTTTGACATCACCTGAGTCCATCTCCAAATTGTCAGTTGAGATTTTCCCAAACTCTGGTACCCATGTTATCAATTGTTCCTTGTGAAGTGTTTCAGCATCAAATTTGGAAACACTGAGTTAAATAAAAGTTTTTTTACTATAGTAATTGTTGGGTCCTTTTATAAAACTATAATGTACTTTGCATCTGCAAAATGGGGGTCATATTCATTTTTCCCCAAACTATTTTTAACAATGGGACCATTTCATTTTTTAAGTAAAACCATCATGAGAAGCAACTTCTACAGAACACTATTTGGGAAATATTGCTATATCTTTATAGCTCTCAGCCTTATGTTTAACTGGTACTTTCAAGCATTTACATGGACCAAAGGAAACTTGTTTGAAAGCCAGATTTAACAGTCCATCTGTTAACACCCCCTTCATTCATTCATTCGAGTATAGACTCTCAAAATCACTCAACATCCCACTGTTCCCATAGTAATGATTAGGCCACAGGGACTGCACCTCTTTCAGTCCCCTCATAGGTATACTGCTTCCTTCCATTTATTGCCCCTAAGAAAAGGAAATTTGCACTAGTTTCCTAAGGGCTAGGCCAAGGAACATGTAGGAAATATCCAGTGAAGCCCTGGTATACGTTTTTACTTGTTAGCCATCAAGTAACACTTTAAACCTAGAAATATGATTTTTTTTGTTGTTTGGTCCCACTTAGAAGTGAGTTTCAGGCTTTTCTGGAGACCCAGGTTACCTTCTGATATAGAGCTCCAGGTGCTTATGTGATACACCAGAGTTTCCAAGGTTGGTATGGAGGTTAGATATCCAGAGACTCATACTTGGTTAGTACCTGAAAGCATATAATAATATTATTTCACTAATCTCACATCTTGATTTAATTATGGAAATGAGTAAAATTAAAGTGGAAAATTTAACATTTATTGAATGCCTATCATGATGTAGACGTTTTAATAGCTGTATCTCATTTAATATTCAGGGAAACCTTGCTGAGGTGATACAGTTTTACAGATGAGAAAACTGATGCTTAAAGAATTAGGGATCTTGTCCAAAGTCACATGGCTACTATGTGGCACAAGTAGTCTGTGCTTTTTCTACATCATGTTTTACCAATATATTTGTCATTGTCTTACAACAAAGTGATTATTTTTTTCTTTTTTAAATTTCTGTTTAGATTTTAAAAATTTCTGTTCCTTTAGATTTTGCGTTAAAACAAAAATCTTTTCAAGATTTAGCTGAATAGTGTTGTAATCAAAAGAAAACCTTACAAGCTGAAACTGTGTAGAAAACTCTGTTAATAAAAAGCAACTGAGGTATGAATAATCTAAAGAAAATTTCTATTTGATTCTGGAATGCAATCTCTGTCTTTTCATTACAATGGTCTAAATTTCTAATACTTATTTTTAAATATACTAATAAATAGCATTATGAAATCATGATTTAGAGGATGCTGAGAAAAGTTGGCTCAGTTTTCCCATCAAAATTCTCCCTCTGATATTATGTAGAAGATTATTTCCAGATGAAAATTGAGTGCTGCTACTTCAAACTGATGTTAACCACCGTTCAAAGTAGAAATTTTATCTCTGAAATGGTTTTTGACATTAGTCAATTGTTAATATATATATTGCAAAGGATTTCCCTTCTAGGCTCTATGAAGCTTTCAAATTCTGAGGATATTAACAAAGCAGACAATTCTGAAGGACAGATGCCAACTGGAGACAATCTGAGAAAATTTACCACAGACACATCTCAATGGGTAAAATTCATATTTATCTGGAATACTATTCCTAAAATACAGCTTAGCCTAATTCTCAAGTCCAACACAACATCATTTGGCTAGTGGCATTGTTTCTACATCTAAATGGATAGTATGAAACTAGTAAGTTCTCTACTAAGGAACCTCACTGGTTTTCTATATGGCAAGACCCAGGATGTTTATATGTCTCCTTTCTGTTTCCATAGGCTAAAAGGATCCAATTTACCTTAATACAGAAAAGTGTAGTGAAAAGCTTTGAATTCAGACCCTTGAATCCCTTCTCTGCCATTTATCAATTGTCTGCTTTTGGGCAAGTCCCTTAACCTCTGTCAACTTAGTTTTCCTAAATGTAAAACAAATATAATACTTCCTATGTTCTGATAATTAACCAAAATAATATTTATAAATTCCTAGCATAATACCTGACACATAGTTTATATACAATTAATGTTAGGTCTACAGTTCTTAAGGCTCAACAATCTACACTTTTTTTCTGAGGGTTCTTCACTTTCCGCTTCTAGATGCCTCTGTGGATTCTGAACTAGAAAGTTTTATCATCATCTTTGTTTTACCAAATTTCTGTGTGCTTCTAGACATTGCTTCCCTGGGATTCAGAATATACTACTCTAAACAGTTTTTGGCATCCTCATATTTCCTAGAAACCTTTTATATCATGGCCCTGAAAGGTCCAATCTTTTCCCTGGCCCACTTATTCATGTCCACAGTTGGTGACTGGCAGTTTATTTACCAGGTTATTTCTATCCAGAGGTAAAGCTCAACTTCTTCTTATAAATTTATGTCTGATCCAAAACTCTTTGGAAGTCACATGGCTCTAATGTCTGGCACATCTTTTATATTTCCTGGGACCTGTCTGGCCAAATCACATTTACTTTACACTGCCTATTCAAATGCCTTTTTCTGGTTCAAATAACCATTTCTGAAGTGAAAGACTGCTAGTTTACAACCCATTTGCAGAGACTAAATTGCTGACATAACCTGAGACAAATGAGTGAGTTAACCTTTATGGGTTCATGCTATTATTACCTACTTTGTCAGGGCTACTTGAGTGACTCATTGAAGTATTCTATATCCCTCAGGAAAATGGAATTTTAGAGTTGTAATTTTGCAACCAAAAATAGCTTGATCATAAAGAAACATTAGTGTACATGATAGCAATCAAGGTAAAAAATATAAAAAGATTTTTTTACATATCCATAAGTAAGAGTAAAAATGTGCAAGCATATTAGTTTAAACTAAAGCAGGCATCTCCATCTTTCCTATTTTTTGAAAAAGAAGTAAAAAAACTCCCTTAAAATACTAACAGTAGCTGACTTTAGAATTGAATTTTACATTGAAAATTGAATTTTACATTGAAATAGATAATTGAGTGTCAGAGAGTTATGATATGGTGTGCCACCCATGTGCTGAAATTTTATCATTTGCAAATAGACACCCAAAGAAATTAAGTAGAGACATGCTTGAACTACAGAATGTTATACTTAATAATGCTCTTAATGATCACCTAGTCCTAAGCCTTGCTATAATAGGTGACCAATAATTTTTAATAAAACTGAATTGAATTAAAAGTGAATAATTTTCAAAATAATTCATGCCAGGTATATAGTTATTAAAGTTATGACTCAAACCCAGAAGTTTTTATCTTAGTCCATAATTTTGTTTTGATATACCACACTGCCTATTTATATAACTTTAATAAACAAAGGTAATCATTACTTACAGGTAGGGCTACTCACTTTGTGCCTAATTTGATCCATTGACAAGCCAATTTCAAGTAATAATATAGTAAACAAACACTTTAAGAAATTATCATACAAATCTCTGTCTCAATAAATAGATTAAACTGGATTGCAAGAGATATGTATGACTTTGAAAGATAGTAATCAATAGACAAATGCACTTTAAATGTATATGTTTTTATCAAAGAGGGGGAACAAGGCAATGGGTGTATTCATACCTAATGGGTGCAGTGCACCTGGGGGATGTACACGCTTGAAGCTCTGACTTGGGTGGGGCAAAGGCAATATATGTAACCTAAACATTTGTACCCCTGTAATATGCTGAAATTAAAATAAATAAATAAATAAATAATTTTAAAGAAGCTTAGCTGAAAGAAATAATGTATTGGATAATTTTGTGATGTAGTCCATCTGTTCCTCTTTTATATACTTAAACATTATCATTGGAATAAACTAATATGTTAGAAGACTGTAGCATGGCTATATAATATGGTGCCCTCCCAACCACTGCAAATTTCTTTTACTGAGTTGCATTTTTTTATCAAGCTCCTGAAATTTCTCAAAGTTTTCCAAAATAAACAGGCATATGAAATATTTTCATGTATTTTCTATAGTAAACAATATCTCTATTAACACTCTTATACAAATTCATTAATGAGTTTAGATTTTTGTATTAGGGAAAGCTTTGCATCTTCAGAGGTATAGATCCAACAGCTCTATGAAGAGAGCTGCAACCTAAAGAAACCTGCAACCAGCCTCTGTATTCAGCTTGTGCCCCACTCCAGCCTTCCATGATATCTGATATTTCCAAGGGCTGAGACGCTGAAGTGCTTTTCTCTAATAAATCAGTTGCTACTGTTTCAATCACGTCTTCTAGAAATTTGATGAAATTTCTTGCCCACTCTCTTCTGTCTCCCATACTCTTTGTCCTTGTAGATTAATGCATTTTATTCATTTTTCTATAATTTCACTTAGGTTTTATAAGAAAGAAAAGAAAGTCATATGAACAACCTGCTATGTCCAGCAGAAAGTCCAGTCTAGAATTTCCATTCAATTTTTAAAATTTAAATGATTGTGATTCTTTATTCTTAGTTGTAAAATAACATCATTTTATTATACATGTTTTTGTTTTAAGTCTCTTCTAGTCATTTTTGGAATGAAGTAAGTAATAAATACCATCTTTTAAAATAAATACTATCACCTCCTTTATACTCTTACTTGACCAATGAGTAAACTATAAAAATTTTCCTCACCTTTAAATGATAGAATCATGACCTTCTGGTCTTAGATATCAGAGAGTCACATCCCATTAGTCAGGAGTCATTACTAGTTGTATAACCTTGGACTACTTATTTAATCTCTCTGATCCTCAGTTTTCTCATCTATAAAATGAGTATCATAATTATAATGGTGCTGACCTCAAAGGGTTACTGTAATGATTAAATTGCATACAATTCTGTAAGGTGCTTAATACATGGTCCATCACATAAAAATACATTAACAATTGTTAAGAGAAAATGAAGTTGCAGAATGCTACATAGAGCTTAATCTTGTGGAGGTCATGAAAATCTCCCACTCAGATCTCCCTGCAGTTGTTCTACAGCTTCAAACTGCCAAACATTTGGATTCAGTGTGGTGCTCATGTAATAAGGTCCCTGAGATAGTGTTAGACAATGACTGACAGGATGAAGGTCTGCTATATTTGGGTGATTCCTAACCTAGGACTCCTCTAATAAGCAAATCTTTTTGAGGATTCCCTCTTAGTCTAGCCAAGAAATTTTCAGAACTGTGAAATGTGGTTTGAGACTCTTTCTTTCCAATCCTTTCCCCTTTTCTCTCTAATTTCACGTGTCAGACCTCATTTCAGGATAATAGCTCTCGCTGCCTACTCCTCCTTTCTCTCCCATTATCCTTCACAGGCATTCCCCCCCAATAAATCTCTTTTGTGTATAATAACTTCTTTATATCTATTTCTCAGAAGACTGAAACTGATGCAGATTATGATAAATATAAGTAAAAGGAAAGATAATATGTTTAGAAAAATTCTGGAAAGATAAACAAGAAACTGACCAATTGCCTAGAGGGAGTAGAAATGTGGGTTAGAGAATTTGAATTTTTTAAAATTTTGGTTTATATACTATTTGGATTTTCTTTTAATTTTTAATATAAGCATGTATTGATTTTATACTTAAGCACAAATAAATAAAAGAACTAAATGCATCCAGAAGCAACATGGTAATATAAAAAAGAATACTGAAGATGGATTTAGAAACTCTGGATTTATATATCTCCTCAGATATTTTTCAACTGAACAAGCTATTTAATTTCTAAGCATTCCTCTCTTCATCTGGAAAAATAAGGATTATGTTCACTACTTGACATTGCATCTAATACAAAATGCAAGTCATCCACACCAATGACATCCACTGTCAAAATATCCACTTCTCATTATTTGGCCCAAGACCAACTTTGTACAGAGACAGAATGTGCGAGTGCTTATGTAGTATGATCTAAGTAGGTTGAAAGGCCTTATCTACCCAATGATACTGCCTTCAACTGCTTTCTGTAATTTGAAGTGTCAGAGTTCTTGAATACTGTTATTATAGCCACATTATATGGTGTTCAGTGCTGTGTTAAGTGCTCTAGTATCTTAAATTATCTGAAAATTTAGTACTTGAATGACTGAAGTTCACTATGAGCTTGGTTGAAAGCAGTGTGATGTAGAAAACCTCATTCCCAAAGACTGATAGCAGCCCCATTTGCAGAAGCCTGCTTTTTTTCTTAAAGTAGAATGCGTTTGCAACTTTGTAATTTCTGTTATTAACTGTGAGTTCATAGTAAACTAATTATTGAAAATTAGCCAGGCATCACAGGTTTATGCCCAACTAGAGGCTCCATTTATATGGGTTTAAACTACGCATCTGATGGAATAAAGTGGTGATTTCAATGCCTAGTAAAAAAATAGTTGAACAAATAAAATTCTACTGCTTGAGTTTAAATTATTACTTTTAAATTCAATAATTAGATGACTTAATTTCTCTACCAAAGCCACTGCCATGGGAAAAAGAAAAGTACTCTGAAAATGCTTTTATAAAATGTATGCATTCAAAACTAGTGTAGTAACTGAATCCTTTACCTCCACATAGAAACATCACCTTCTCTCTCATATGAGGAAAGTGAAATAAAATAAAAGATAAAAAAACAATAAAGCGTTTTTTAAAGCTTCTAAAATATAGATACTTTTTTTCTTTTGTCACTTGCCATTCATTCCTCAATTGATTGAAATCTGGTGTTTTCCCTCTGGATCCCCCATATCAGTGAATGATGCCATCATCTACACAGTTACCGAAATCAGAAATGTTGGCCTATTGTTTTACCCTCTTATTCCAATATCTATCCTTTCACTTGGATTTCTAATAGATATGTCCAACTTAATATATTAAAACTCAACCCTTGTCACCAATCCTCTCAACCTGATCTATTCACTGCTTTCTCCATCTTGGTTAATGTCAACTGCACCTTTAAAGCTACTCAGGCCAAAAGCACAAAGCTTATTGTTCATGCCTCTCTTTATCTTTCTGATAGAATCAATAAGAAAATCCTGTGAATCTGCCTTCATAATATATGCAGAATCTAACAACTTCCATAACCATTCCCTGCATGAATTATCATCATCGCTTCCTATTTGGCCTCTCTCCTTCCACACTTGTTTCTTTACAGTGTATTCTCAACTAACAACCAGAGTGATTCTTGTGAAAAATCAGTCATATATTCCTCTACTAAAATCCCTCCAATGGTCCCTCAATTTAAACAGAATAAAAGCCCAAACTCTTATGATGTTTTACCAAGGTCCTACACAATTTGACCCCCGTTCTCTCTCTAACGTCACCACCTACTTCTCTATCCTTCTCTTACTTCACTCTGGCCAAACTGGCCTTCTTGTTTCTTTAACGTGCCAGGCAGGCTCTACCTTAGGATGTTTGCATGGACTATGACCTATGCCTGAAAAGCTCTTCCTCCAGATATCCACTTTCCTCATTTTGTCTTTCCCTTTTCAGTGAGTTCTAACCCTGACCAACCACACTACTATCCTTGTCACTCTCATTCTTTTAGCCTTCTCTATTTTTTCATCTATAGTTTTTCTCACCTTATAGTATGCTACAAAATCTCTGACACTGCAGCAGAATGTTTACTGCTTGCAAGAGTCAAACTGATAATGTGATGTAGAAGACATCATCAACTAAGATATGAGCTTAATTTTGTTATTCAGGCAGTTTCATGACACCTTGTTCTGTTTTATGTAAGGACTTGAGAAGGAGGCTCTCAAGACAGAAACTTGAGTCTTAATAGATAGATGGTCAATTTAGAAGGAGCTAAAGCCAGAAATCAAGGGGCCTCAGGGACAGAACACACATTTAATTGAGAAAAAAATTTTGGAATTAATGCCACATTCCAGACTGTGCTAGTCTCCATTGGCAGGCTCAAATTCAGCTTGTGGAAGGATATAGAACAGAAGAGTACTTACTAGGCTAATAAATAATGAGAAGGATGTAGAATTTCAGTCATTATATTTGCTAATAAGATCAAGAGAAAAATCAAAGTATGATTCTGAAGAACAATCTGGAATACTGGTTCTCTTGTTTTACTGGACATCATTATCACCTGCAGGGCATTTTTTTAAAAAGATAGAATCCTTGGATCATTGAAATCAAAATATCAATATCATATTTCACAGGTCTAGAAACAAATAATTCTATGCTTCATCTGGAATCTTAAAAGAGCCCATATAGACAAAGCAATCTTAAGCAAAAGGAACAATTTGGGAGGCATCACATTACCATGATAGACTTCAAACTATACTACAAGGCTATAGTAATCAAAACAGCATGGTATTAGCACAAAAGTAGAAATTTAGATCAATGAACCAGAACATAAAACCTAGATATAAAACCATCAACATACAGTCAAGTGATCTTTGACAAAGCAGACAACAATATACACTGGTGAAAACAATCCTTATTCAATAAATGGTGCTAGGGGAATTGGATTGCTACATGCAGAAGACTGAAACAGGATCCATATCTCTCCCTGATGGGAATAAGATAATCAGGGCTTACGGACTCCATTTCTGAGGCCGTGGGAGGAGATGAGATGAAGGAATGCTGCCTGAGCAGGAGCCGGAGATAAGGGCAGATGTCAACTTCCTAGTTGGGGGACATTCCAGTGATCTGGGAGTACAGCAAAGCAGTCTCCCACCTTAAAGCCTGAGTGGCCTCATACCTAAAAAGCTGCGGAGTGGCTTGACATGAAAGCCACCCATAGATGTAGAGGCAGATTGCAAAATATCAGCCCAGGAGAAGGGACGTCAGGCTCCAATTCTTAAAAACACCAGGTTAAGTTCCTTCCCTCCCCTTTCTCAGTAGAACACCTCAGTTAATGGGAAGCTAACCTTCCAATAATAAGTGTGAATCTCTTTGTTCCTCATTGAATGGGCCACAGCTGCTTAGTTCAGAGATACTATCTATACATACCTTAAGGCATAGTCGTGCTTAGTAACGAGCAATGTGTTCCTGCTTCTATAGATGAAAGAGCAATTAGCTAAGGCATCTTGTGACTTTTAGGGGAGGCTTGAAACTTCTACACATTGTAACCCATGAGCCTTTCAGATGAAATCACTGTAATCTATAGCATGAAAAAGAAAATAAAAGTGGGTGCTGGACCTCAGTCAGTACCATCTGGCTCATGGGAATGCTGATGGTCCCCTGACTTCCCTACACTCTTTCACCTTACTTTTTGTGTCCGTGTCTTTGTCTCTCCCATCTCTTGCAACGCACACTGCCCGGGGATCTGGTTATATTGGGGGTGTTGCAAACCCCTGATATTTCCCCACCAAAAAAAATTAATTTGAGATGGATAAAGGACTTAAATTTAAGGCATGGAACCATAAGAATTCTAGAAGGCAATGTTGGAGAAACTCTTCTAGATATCAGCCTAGGCAGACAATTTATGAAGAAGACCCCAAGAACAATCACAGTAACAGCAAAAATAAATAAATGGGACTTGATTAAGTTAAAAAGCTTCTTCACAGCCAAGGAAATAATCAACAGAGCAAATAGACAACCTACAGAATGGGAGAAAGTATTCGCAAGGCATACAATCAATAAAGGACTAATAACCAGAATCTACAAAGAACTCAAGCAAATAAGCAAGAAAAAATCAAACAACCCCATTAAAAAGTGATCAAACGACATGAAGAGAAGCTTCTCAAAAGAGGAAAGACAAATGGCCAATAAACATATGAAAAAAGGCTCAACATCACTAATCATGAGGGAAATGGAAATTAAAACCACAATGAGATATCACCTTACCCCAGTTAGAATGGCATTTATTAAAATGTCCCCAAACAGTAGATTCTGGCATGGATGCAGAGAAAAAGGAGCATTATACACTGATGGTGGGCCTGCAAATTAGTGCAACCTCTATGGAGAACAGTATAGAGATTCCTCAAAGACCTAAAAGTAGATCTAATTTTTGATCCAATAATCTCAATACTGGGTATTTACCAAAGGAAAATAAGTCATTTTATCAAAAATATGCTAGCACTAGAATGTTTATTGCAGAAAAATTCACAATTGCAAAGCTGTGGAATCAACCCAAATACCCATCAATTCATGAATGGATTAACAAAATGTAGTATATCAATACCATGGAATACTATTCAGTCATGAGGAAGGGTCACTTAATGCCTTTTGCAACAATTTGGATGGAACTAGAGACCATTATCCTAAGTGATGTATCTAATGAATGGATAAATAGACACCACTTGTACTCACTCTTAAATTGCAGCTAACTGATGAACACACTTATACATAGAGGGAAGTAAAACTCAATAGAAATCAAGCAGGGGTGAGGGGTGAGAAGAGGATGGACGAACACCTATCTAATGTGTACAATGAGCACTTTCTGAGTGACAGGCACACTTTGAACCCTGACTCAAGCATTACAAAAGCGATTCATGTAACCAAGAACATTTTTACACGCATAATACTTTGAAATAAAAAAAAATGTGGGACCCTCAAAATTTGTACTTTGAAAGTCTCCTCAGAATGATTCAATGCTCTGTTCTGTTTTTGACCTCATGTTAGCTGACTCGCTACAAGATTTGCCTAAGATCTTAGAGATATTTGCAGCCAGAAATGAAGATTCAAGTATCTTCTGCAAGAAAGGGATATGGGATATGAGGGGGTAGAACAATACATTGCAAAAAAAAAAAAAAAAAAAAAGGAAAAGGAAAAGATCCAAAATTTCATTCCTTTTATGCTGTAAGCACCAGGAGAGAAAGTTTTAGCTGTGTTTTTCCCACCCTCCATCCAGCATCAGTCACAGTTCCTCTCACAAGGTAGGTGCTCCATAAATATTTATGGCATTAATTACATAAGATTAGTGCCCAGGTGATAGATTTTTGTTGTTGTTGTTGTATTTTCTTTTTCTTTTATTTTTTTGACAGTGTCTTGCTCTGTCTCCTGGGCTAGAGTGCAATGGCATCATCATGGCTCACAGCAACCTCAAACTCCTCGGCTCAAGCAATCCTCCTGCCTCAGCATCCCAAGTAGCTGGGACTATAAGTGTGCACCACCATGCCCAGCTAATTTTTCTATTTTATGTAGAGACAAGGTCTTGTTCTTGCTCAGGCTGGTTTCAAATTCCTGGCCTCAAACAATCTTCTTGCTTTGGCTTCCTAAAGTTCTAGGATTACAGGCATGAACCACCATGCCTTGTTGGTTTTTGAAAAGTCATTTTAAGTATTTTGAAACTCAAATATTATGTTTTCTCATTTGCTTTATAATGGAAATAGTCTAAAACAACATCAATTCCTTCAAGATTATCATTAATATCCCCTTATAAAATTCAAAAGCTTTATTCTATCTCTGAATAAAGCCAGTACTGGCTATAGGGAATAAATATTTTACCAATTTCCTTTGAGAACAATTTTTTTTCCATTTTTTCTTGATGAATAATATATTACTGTCTATTCAGATGATGATGTTAGTATTCAGCTCTTCTGTTAGTACAAAAAAAATTCAGAATTTTACTTGCAGTCACTGCAGCTTGTTTGTGCTCCACATTCTTTGTTCTTTGTGAGTGTAGAATGTTTAAACTACCCAATTTTCAACTTTTCAACTAGGTTTTGAGACTGGAAAAGTAATGATGTATATAAATATATTACACCTTAATGATGAAATGCATTTAACCCATCAGGCCATTGATATTCTTTTCTGACAACTAGCTGCTTGTGTGAGCTCTATAACTGTTTCCCCTCTAATAGTTTTATTATACCACCTTAAGGACAATCTAGTTCACACTAGCGGAAAGTGATACAAATCACTGCATCTTGTGGTTTTTGCAGATTTCTGATTAGGTTGAGATCTCCTTGTATGAGTTTTATCCTGTAAACATTATTGTTTGAATAGGATAAATTGCTTCAATACAGCATATCTTATGTTTTCTACACCCTACAAGCCTATGAGTGAAAGTGACAATCATCACCATGAACCTGTTTCCCTATATATACCTTGATATACTCCCTGAAAAAGTCAGCCTCCCTAAAACTTCTCTCAAACTGTTCTGACAGTCTTCTAGAGCTGCGGTCCCCAACCCCTGGGCCACAGACTGGTACCGGTCTATGGCCTATTAGGAACCATGCTGCTCAGCAAGAGGTGAGTGGCAGGTGAGCAGGGAAGCTTCGTCTGTATTTACAGCTCCTCCCCATCATTTGCATCACCACATAAGATCTGCCTCCTGTCAGATCAGCATTGGCATTAGATTCTCACAGGAGTGCAAACCTTACTGTAAACTGTTCATTTGAGGGATATAGGTTGCATGCTCCTTATGAGAATCTAATGCCTGATGCTCTGAGGTGGAGCTGAGGCAGTGATGCTGGCACTGGGGAGCAGTTACAAATACAGATTACCATCAACAGAGATGTTTGACTGCACAGTAAATGTAATGTGGTTGAATTATCCTGAAACCGTCCCCCCAGCATGATCTGTGGAAAAATTGTCTCTCATGAAACCAGTCCCTGGTGCCAAAAAGGTTGGGGACTGCTGCCCTAGAGGTGTTGCCTGTGTGCTATGTCAAACAGTCATCTTGGGTACTATTAAGTAACATCTGTTGATTTTCTTCTCTCCAGCATTGCTCTGTGGTTTCAAAGACTCTTGTTTCTATTAGTTTCAAAAGCGGAACCTATTTTTTTATGCCAATTACAACTAAAAGTATAAATGCTACTGTGGTATTTAACCTGATGACAGTGATATCAGTGTATAGGCATCATAACTAAAGCTGCTTCCAGAACCCCACCTTTTTTCATTTTTCCTGAATTCTTTGTGTCCAATGAGGTCCTCACAATATACCAAGCAGCCATGGCAATAGCCATATTAGGGAATCCAGTGATAGGTGAACACAAGCTTAGGGGAATTTAAGCAGCTCCAGCCTGAACCCAAGCCTGGTGACAATTTAAGCAAGCACATTTGTAAACTTTCTTTGTTGTCTTTATCCATGCTACATAATATGATGGACACTAATTGTAGTGGCAGCATAGATTATTACAATCCTCATATAGTACATTGTTTCTAAAGATGGCCACAGCAACTACCCCTACTTTGCAATATTACTTTGCCCATCCTCCCACCAGGAGGTAGAGTCTATTTCTCCTCCCTCTGAATCTCAGCTGTCCCATGATTTATTTAGTTCAATAAAATATGGTGGAAGTGATACATTGTGACTTTTAGGCCTAGGCCTTAAGACAGCTGGCAACTTCCATTTGGAAGCCAGCTGCCAAATAAAGAAGTTGGGGTTAGTCTACTAAATTATGAGACACTATATGGAGAGAGAGGGATTTTAGAGAGAACTGAAGTGTCCCAGCTAACAGCCAGCACCAAGGTTCCAGGCATGTGAGACCATCTTGAGTTCCCCATCCTTCAGTCAAGTTCCTTGTCCCTAACCTAATACCATGTGATATTATGAGACAAGCATCCCTGAAGATCCCTCCTCAGATTTCTTACTCAAAGAACTGTAAACAGTTGTCATTTTAAGCCACTAAGTTCAGTGGTAACTTGTTATGTAACCATAGGTAACTAAAACATCCCCTTTCTCCGGAAACAAAACTCAATCTATAGAGAGAAGTCTTCAACGGCCATGTGTAGGTGACACTTCCATAACCATGCTTTGTAATAGATTGATCAGGGTAGAACCCTGACACAGAGTAAGCTGATCCTATTTCTCAAAAAAATATAAGAAATGAAGAGGCATGGAGATAGGTATTTCTTGGAGCCTTGTGACATTAACAAGTCTCCCTTGAAGAAAGTTATATTGCTCACTTCCAAAAACTATCCTGGGTCTTGCCTTAGTTGTTTAACAATTCCATCAATTCTGTTAGTTAGCTGAATATTTTTTCAATATATTCACATTTTTTCCTTATTTAAGACAACGAAATATAGGCAAAATTTACACATAGCAATTCAAATATACCAAAAGAATATCTTTTTATTCTTTCTGAATTTGATCCTGATTTTGCTCTGAAGTATCATTTTAACTAAAAAGAACAAAATAAAACTGTTTCATCTAAATTCAAGTTAATTCAAACAAGTACCAAACTCATTTAAATTATTTGCGGGCAAAAGAAGTCTTTTGGGGCTTCTAACTCCTCCAACATCCCCTTCTTTTCACATTACCTCTCCTTGGATGGCATCTGTATTCAGAGCAATACATATATTATGGTAGCAGGGAAGGGGCTGTCATCTAAACCTGCCCTTTAGCTTTTCACCTACCTCCATTGGGCATCCCACACTTTTGTTCACTGGTTTCATTTCTGACACTGGAAGAAATTTATAATTTTTATTGGGTAGTTATCTCCCTCCTCTCCTACTCTATCATGCACAGAAAAAATTCAAAATTCTGTGACCTGAGTCAGTCAAGCAAAACTCTTGAAAACTGTGGAAGAAGTGAAAATTTATATTATTCTTTCCACAAAACCTGGCTCCTACAAAAATCAAAAGTACTTACATTTAAGCTTTCTTGCTAAGGACAAATAAATAAATAAAAGACTTATTTGTTCTCAAATATTGGTTCATTGGCTGTGGGTACCATAGGACAATCAAGAAATACAAGTTACTGAAAATAAAATTTCTTTTATTAAACATCTCAAACATGTTATACTCATGATATCAACTAGAGTGTACTTCTTTTGTTTGCCACCCAAAAGACCTTAACTATTGGTGATGGCATAAACTAGTCAAAATACATGTGCCTCACTCAGAGTATACCGTTTATGTTTAACTGGAAACAGCAAGACTCCATTAACCTTACATAACTCAAAATTTGAATTTAAACATAGGCTGACTTCGACATGAGGCAAAAAGAGTCTCCAGCAAAACCGAGATACCAAGATGTAAGCAGAATTTTACTTTTCAAGGTGGACTTGAGTAGGGGAGATTTTACTTTAGACAGAGTCTAGCAAGATAGATGTTCCAGGAACAGTATCTGAAGGATCCCTATAATCTTAATTCAAAACACACCGACACCAAATTATTATATTTAATCAAAAGAGTAAGACAAACAAAGGAAAATTCAGTCAGATTATGTGGAGTTATCCAGAAATATTATCATTTGGGTGGAGTTTACCATATGTATCCAGATCCAGACTGGATTAAGCATAATAGGACAGAATCTGGGCAAAATCTAAATGAGATACAGGAACAAGTCCTAAAAGAGAAGACCAGACTATTAGAAAGGGCTGCTGATCAATTGGAGCTAAGGTAGGATAACCAGGCTGTAGCCCAGTATTAAAGATCTACCCAATGTGATCCTGGAATGGAAAGGAGAAAAAGACAATACAGACCACTCAGTCTATAATAGGTCTCATAAAAAAACTTGCATTGCTTTGGTTATAAGATGGATATAGTTTTATGATCCAGGTTAAATTAAAATAGATAAAATCATAGTATGTATTTTTTATCTTTACATTTGGTTTGGGGTTACTTACATGTTTCTGATGACATCACAGCTCTGTCTATGATTTGGTGGTGTAAAACTTTGATCATATTATTCCCCATACATATTTTTTTTTATTTCAGCATATTATGGGGGTACAAAAGTTTAGGTTACGTATATTGCCCTTGCTCCCCTCCCCTACAAATCAGAGCTTCAAGCGTGTCCATTCCCTAGACGGTGCACATCACACTCATTATGTATGTATACACTCATCCCCTCCCCCCCAACATCTGCCCAACACCCGATTAATGTTATTCCTAAATGTGCTCTTAGGTGACAATCAGTGAAACCAATTTGATGGTGAGTACATGTGGTGCTTATTTTTCCATTCTTGGGATACTTCACTTAGTAGAATGGGTTCCAACTCTATCCAGGAGAACATAAGTAAGAGATTCTGTATTCCCATTATTTCTTACAGCTGAGTAATACTCCATGGTATACATATACCACATTTTATTAATCCACTCATGTATTGATGGGCACTTGGGTTGTTTCCACATCGCTGCAATTGTGAACTGTGCTGCTATAAACATTCGAGTGCAGATGTCTTTTTTATAGAATGTCTTTTGTTCTTTTGGGTAGATGCTCAATAATGGCATTGCTGGATCAAATGGTAGATCTACTTGAATCTGTTTAAGGTATCTCCATAATGCTTTCCACAGGGGTTGCACTAGTTTGCAGTCCCATCAGCAGTGTATGAGTGTTCCTGTCTCTCCACATCCACGCCAACATGTACCATTTTGGGACTTTTTGATAAAGGCCATTCTCACTGGAGTTAAGTAATATCTCATTGTGGTTTTCATTTGCATTTCCCTGAAGATTAGAGATGTTGAGCATTTTTTCATGTTTGTTTTGGCCATTCTTCTGTCTTCTTTTGAAAAATTTCTATTCATGTCCTTTGCCCACTTTTTGATAGGGTTGTTTGATTTCTTCTTGCTGATTTTCCTGAATTCTAAATAGATTCTAGTTATCAGTCCTTTATCGGATGTGTAGAAAATCATGAATACATATGAATATGACAATACTACTTTGTTCTTTGCAAGCTTATAAAGAAGCCCTAAATTTATAATGTGTCCTAATTCCAAAATGAATTTTTTCTAATTATTTTACCTTCATTTAATTTAAATCCCTCTTTAAATAGCTACTTAATTCGTCTTCTCATCTCTAGTCTCTTCTTCCCCCAATACATCTTCTACATTACACCCAAAGGAGATACCAACTTGTCATTGTATTTAACAAAAATTTTGAATGATACCTCACTGTATGCAAAATGAAATCCAGAGTTTTCAGCTTGGCCTCCACAATCTAGCAACAGGTTGTCTATCTAGCCATATCTTCCCACTACATGCCAATACATCAACAACACTATGACATGCATGTGCTGTGTCTTCTGTATCCATGCTTGTATTCACATTGAACTCTTTCTTCTTTCCAACTTCCACATGTTAATGTTTTGTTTTTGTTTTTTTTTTTTTTTTTCAGAATATCACCAGGGTACAAATATTTTGGTTATATGGATTGCTTTTGTACTGCTTGAGTGAAAGTTATAAGTGTACCCATCACTCAGATAGTGTACATTATACCAGTTAGGTATGATTTCACCCAGATCATCCTCCCCCCTCCCACCTGTTTGATTTCCATTGAGTTTGACTTCCATCTGTGCACATGAGTGCTGACTGGTTAGTTCCAATTTAATAGTGAGTACATGTGGTGTTTGTTTTCCGGTTCTTGCAATACTTCACTTTGGAGGATGGTCTCCAGTTCCGTCCAAATTGTTGCAAAAGGTATTAATTCATTTCTTCTTATGGTGGAGTGGTACTCCATGGTGTACATATACACAATTTTATTAATTTCCTCATGAATTGATGGGCATTTTGGTTGATTCCACAGCTTTCCAGTTGTGAATCATGCTGCAATAAATAATCTAGTGTAAGTGTCTTTTTGATAAAATGACCTTTTTTCCTTTGGGTAAATACCCAGCAGTGGGATTCCTGAGTCAAATAGTAGGTCTACTTTTAGTTCTTTGAGGAATCTCCATACTATTTTCCATAGAGGTTATATTAGTTTGCAGTCCCACCAACAGTGTATAAGTGTTACTTTCTCTCCGCATCCATGCCAGCATCTATTGTTTTGGGACTTTTGATAAAGCCATTTTCACTGGGGTTAGGTGATATTGCATCGTGGTTTTGATTTGCATTTCTCTGATAATTAGTGATGTTGAGGCATTTTCCATATGTTTGTTGGCCATTAGTCCATCTTCTTTTGAAAAGCTTCTGTTCATGCCTTTGCCTACTTTTTAATGGGATTTTTTGATTTTTTTTTTTCTTGCTTATTTGCTGGAGTTCTTTGTAGATTCTGCTTATGAGCCCTTTATCTGATGGATAGCATGTGAGTATTTTCTTTCATTCTGTAGGTTGTCTCTTTGTTCTGTTAATTATTTCCTTGGTTGTGCAGAAGCTTTTAAATTTAATTAAGTCCTATTTATTTGTTTTGTTGTTGCTGTGGTTGACCTTGGGTTCTTCTTGATAAATTCTTTGCCTAGGGCAATATCTATAAGAATTGTTCCATCATTTCCTTCTAGAATTCTTACAGTTTCATGTTGCTTCTCTACCTGCATATGTCAATGTTTTGTGTGTACCTAAAGACCTATTCAAATGCAATCTCCTCTACAAGGCCTTTCTTCATCCCTAGTCAATATCTTCCTCTGTGTTCACCTGTTGTATTTTACTTGGGACTATATTATAGCCTTTATCATATTCTGCCTTGTATTAGCTACCCAGTATCAATCTGCCTCTTCCATTTATTGAAAATCCCATGGATGAGGGGAAATAAAACCCTGCATATTAGTCATCTTTAACCCTATCAGAGAACCTTGCAACTTACAGGCATTTGGTAAATATTAACTGAATTTAATTGAAGAATATGAAATGCAAAATGACATATGACTAGATTAAATTTAATCATTCATTTTTGAGGGCCTAAGATTGGCTGGGTTTGATGATGAATGTGATATTCAATTTAACTACTGATATCTTTAGAATTTTGATAAATAGTGTTATATTTTCTGTTTTTCATGTAAATTAGGAATCCCAAATAATTGTTCTTATTTCTCATGACAACTGTCCAATTTCATTCTCAAAAATAAAACAAACGGGTTTCCAATAGAAGTTGCATGGTCGGAGATAATTGTGGCTACACAGTCTAAGCAAGCCAAAAAGGAGGGCATTTTTTAAGGCCCTCAAAAGCCTCTCAGTGTAATTAGCATCTGTATTAGCATTAGCCCTGGAAGAAAGAGTTTCAAAATTATTTCTCATCCACTGTAATGATCCTTTATTATAGAAACCCTGAGGTATTTTTTATCTCACATAGGAGAGTATAATTAGACAAAAATTGATGGGCCTGTGCCTGTTGTGAAACTAGAATTTATAACAGATGACTCTGAACCTGTTCCCTGCCTGGTATTGTGCCTCAAAAGCATCTGCAAGTGCTGTAACTAGTCTTCTAAAATAATCGGTAACTGATCTGCACACCATTTCCCATTTCCTGATATACAAACCATTATGAGAGCAGCTAGGTATAATTCTTTTATAGCTCTTCCCAAACACTATTGAGCATCTAATGACCTTGACAAAATTATCTTCATTAGAGTCTTGAACGCTAATCCACTTTGTCTGGGTTGATGGTATTTTGTAGTAAAATGAGTTTTTGGTAATTGGTAGCCTGAAAAAAATCTTTGTTTTAGGTACATTGCCCCTTAAATGTTTTCTCTCATAATTCTTTACTTTCAGTGTGGTTCAGTAATTTAATCGATACAATGTATTATTTGTAATATTGGTATAATATTGTCTTTCAATTTATCTTGGGGAATGAAAAATATTGTGAAAAATGCAGAATGAAGTATTTCTTTAAAGGCTCTGTCAAGAATCTGGAAATAATAAGCCAAAGTAAGTTTTATAGTATAAAATTTTCTCTTATCTATTCCAGCCAAACAGCCTTACTTACCTGTTCATTAGCCAAATTTGAAAATAAATTGAAACATTGGTGTATATTAGCAAAAACAAAAACAAAAACAAAAACAAAATATAATTTCCTACAAGCCAGGTATGCTTAATGAATAGCAGCCATCAGAATCCCAATAAGAAATGTCTACATACAGCTTTGGATAATTGGGAGACTATGAGATGGTATAATTCCATTACCATTGAAAACATTTTCTTTAGGGATTTATGCCAATAGAATCACATTCTCTTGTTTTATTGTAATAGTGAGAAGAGACATGAGCCTGTACATTTTATGACTCACCACTGTATAGACTTGTTATTCAAAGAGTATCACATGATGAAAGCAATTAGGGCTTTGAGGCTTATAGCTGAGAATGCCCCATAGAGAGTCATATGACTGACTGCTAGATTGTGTTGATTCTTCCAACCTAGCATAGCACCTTACAGGAAATGCACTTACATAAATGGGAACTCAGCGCCCTAAATTGCTTCAGCTCTAGAGCTTTTGACCTCACTCCTTACTATGTTGATGATTGACTTTCATGTCCTATCTCATGACTTTGCCTTTATGTTCGAATCATTTCATGACCCTGACTTTCTTCCTGGGTTTTTTCCATTTGTCCCCTTATTTTTTATGTTTCTGAACAATTGTACAAGTAGCAGACCTACCTATTTAATGTGATTCCTATGAGAGCTTCTCCCAGAGTGCCAAAAATTATCAGACAGCAGTACCTAGAGGATTCAGTCACACATTTGTTATTATTAAAATATTAAAGTTGCTTATTTTAGAAGAATTAATTAATGTCATTAATAATGGCATTAATCCATCCATGAGGACAGAGCCTTCATCTCCTAATCACCTCTTAAAAGCCTGATTTCTCAATACTGTTGCATTGGGGATTAATTTTCTGACATATGATCTTTGGGGTACACATCCAAACTGTAGCACTGACTTTAATGAAAGTAGTTATTGCTATGCTTCTTGACCTTGGGCTATTATCACTAAGCTTTTCTGGAAAACTAAGGAACTTGAGGTTCTCAAACCTCTGTTATTTTATAATAAGAAAAAAACTAATATAGCTAAAGTCACCACATTAATATGTTCATTTCATTTTTATAAAATTGGTATTTTGCAAGCAATTTATTAATATATATTGGGACCTAAGGATATAATAATTAATAAGTACTGATCATTTATTAGGGATATGCTACATGATAGACACTATATTATGGATATTATACATATTTTTCTCATTTAATTTTCACAGAAACACTATTGTGAGGGGAAAGGATAAGATATGAAATGAGAAAGGCAGCACACACAAATGACTAATAAAAAGCTAGATGATGGTAAAAATGGTGCTGATAAATGTTTGAGACTGATAACAATTTATACTCGTGTCCTAAAGTCTAAAGGGACATTGTCATTTGTCAAGCTCCACGATATTCTGTAGTCTGTTTCTGAGGCTGTAGACCTCTCTCAAAGTGACACTGCATTATTACAGTTGTTCTTGTAGCTAGAGGTGGTCACATGACCCAGTGGTGTCCATTGTGATAAAGAAAGAAGTCATTCTGTGAGGCTGATTCTGCAGGCATATGGTCTTATTGCTCTCTGTTCCTTTTATTTTTGGAACATGGCCATGATGCTGGAAATAGTTTATCCATCTAGTGATGGGTAAAGGATGAATAAACAGAAAAGCAGAAGGTACGAGGACTGGTGATAACACTGTAGAGGTACCATTTCAACCAGGGAATGGTTAACTCTAAACTTAAATTATCAAGAGCAGTGTAACATAAAAGTTCAGAGCACAGACTCTGAAGTTAGGCTTCCCAGCTTTGAAGCCTGGCTCTGCTGTTTATTGGCTGCAGGACCCTGGGTAAGTTACAGAAACTTCCTGTTCCCATTGCCTCTGTAAATTTTGGAAGAAAAATTGCACACACCTCAACATTATTGAGAAGATTTGCTAAATTAATCATGTAAAACACATATAATAGTGTCTGGCACAAAGAAAGTACATAATAACTATTAGCTACTATTTGCATTACAGGGCAGAAATAAATCTCTCAATATCTTTAAGTCCCTATTTTCACTGTATCTTTTACTTGTAATCAATTCCAAGTTTAAATGATATACGGTAGTCACCCCTTATCTGCTGCTTTGCTTTCTGTAGTTTCAGTTACTCATGATCAATGGCAGTCTAAAAATGAGTGAGTATGGTACAATAAAGTATTGAGAGAGAAAGAGAGAGAGAAAGAAGCATGAGAGAATGCTCTCTGGTGTCTCTTCTTATAAGGACATTGATCTTATCAAATCGGGACTCCACACTTAGGACCTTAGTTAACCTTAATTACTTCCTTAGAGGCTGCATCTCCAAACACAGACACACTGGGGATTATATCTTTAACATAAATTTGAATAGATCACAAACCTTTTGTCTATGACAGAAACGTTAAGTATCTTATTCAAATTTATTCTAGTAATAAATGGTGGAGCCAAGACTCACATCCATGCTTGTCCACTCCTGAGGACATGCACTTACCCACTAATACTGTAGCCCTCTCTTTAAATTTTACAATGTCTACAAACATATTAAAGGTTCCAAAAATGTCTAAGACAATGTTTTACAAACTTAGACAATCATGGGGGAAGGGCATTTTATTCATTCCAAAATCATTGAATACCCGCTTTGTGATAGGCAGTATACTGGAACTGGGACATGCTGGTGAAAAAGACAAACATGATCTCTGTTTTTGTAAATCTTACTTACATTTTACTAGAAGGAAACAGGGAAAAAACAAACAAAAACTAGGCAAAAACAAATAAATACACAAAGAGCTTGAAAAAATATTTTTAAAAATGGGTAAAGAGTGATTGTAGAAAGGGAATCTACTTAATATTGGCAAAGCTACTCTACAAAGGTGACATTTAAGCTAAGAAATGGGTTATGTAAAGGAGCCAGACATCAGGCCTTATTTTAAATACTGAGTATATGTCAGTGGCCAAAAGAGGTAAACATTACTTGAAGAGATGGTGCATGAGAATTTTCCACAGTTGAATAAAGACATGATTCTAAGATGAGAATAGAAGACATGGGTTCTGAAATGGGTTCTCTGCTCCTGAATTATGAGTAGAATAAATAAAACCAAATACCCACTCTGCAATTGCACTGGAATAAATGTTGCATTGACAGTTAACTAGTAGAAGCCAAAGAAAATAACTCATTGATTAAAGAGAAACATCACAATGAAATTGCAAAATATTTATAATTAATCAATGATGAGTGTACTCCAGACGAAAATTTGTAAGATGAACTAAAGTGATACTTAAAGGAAAAATTTAAATAAATACACTTAAAAATAGAAATTCTACACTTACCTCATGTAAACTAAAATAAAATCTTAAGGCTCCCTCCCATCAGCTGACTGAATAGACCCCCTCTTGGCCAAGGGGTTACCCTAAAACTGAGTTTCTGGCCATGAGAGGGGAGGTCAGACATGCCTCATCATGCCCCCTTTCCTTCTTTGTAACTCATTAAGAGGCTTAAGGCATGCAAGACAAACCTGCAGGTCCTCAATTTACATAACAAATCACTGAGTCTGATTACATGTCCAGCAGATTGTCTCTGATTAACAGACTTCCTTATCTTTTATTTTTTTATTTTTTTTTATTTCAGCTTATTATGGGGGTACAAAAGTTCAGGTTATATATATTGCCCATGTCCCGACCATCCCCCTGAGTCAGAACTTCAAGCGTGTCCATTCCCCAGACAGTGTGCATTGCACTTATCATGTAGTTATACCCCCATACCCTCACCCCACCCCCGATCCACCCGAGTCAGAACATTCAAGCATGACCATTCCCCACACTGTGTGCAATGCACTCATCCTGTAGGTATACACACATCCCATCTCCCCATCCCCCATCTCAGTCCGATACCCAATTGGTGTTATTCCCAAATGTGCACTTAGGTGACGATCAGGGAAACCAATTTGCTGGTGAGTACATGTGGTGCTTGTTTTTCCATTCTTGGGATACTTCACTTAATAGAATGGGTTCCAACTCTCTCCAGGAGAACAAAAGGGATTCTATATCACCGTTATTTCTTATAGCTGAGTAATAAATACTCCATGGTATACATATACCACATTTTACTAATCCACCCATGAACTGATGGGCATTTGGATTGTTTCCATATTTTTGTGATTGTGAATTGTGCTGCCATAAACATTCGGGTACATTTGTCTTTTTTATAGAATGACTTTTGTTCTTCTGGGTATATGCCCAATAATGGGATTGCTGGATCGAATGGTAGGTCTACTTGAATCTGTTTAAGGTATCTCCATAATGCTTTCCACAGGGGTTGCACTAGTTTGCAGTCCCACCAGCAGTGCATGAGTGTTCCTGTGACTCTGCATCCACGCCAACATGTATTGTTTTGGGACTTTTTGATAAAAGTCATTCTCACTGGAGTTAAGTGATATCTCATTGTGGTTTTGATTTGCATTTCCCTGATGATTAGGGATACTGAGCATTTTTTCATATGTTTGTTAGCCATTCTTATATCTTCTTTTGAAAAATTTCTATTCGTGTCCTTTGCCCACTTTTTCATAGGGTTCTTTGATTTTTTCTTACTGATTTTCCTGAGTTCTAAATAGATTCTTGTTATCAGTCCTTTATCTGATGTGTATATGCGAAAATTTTTTCCCATTCTGTAGGTTGTCTGTTTATTCTCGTGACTGTTTCTTTGGCTGTGCAGAAGATTTTTAATTTAATCAGGTCCCATTCATTTACTTTTGTTGTTGCTGTGATTACCTTAGGGGTCTTCTTCATAAATTCTTAGCCTAGACAAATGTCTGTAAGAGTCTTTCCTACATTCTCTTCTAGAATTCTAATCGTTTCACACCTAATGGGCAAACCCACAGCCAACATCACACTGAATGGGGAAAAATTGAAAGCATTCCCACTTAGAACTGGAACCAGACAAGGCTGCCTACTGTCCCCATTACTTTTAAACATAGTAGTGGAAGTCCTTGCGAAAGCTATCAGGCAAGAGAGCAGAATCAAGGGAGTCCAAATAGGGAAAGAAGAGATCAAACTCTCACTCTTTGCTGATGATATGATGTTATATCTGGAAAACCCCAAGGATTCAGCCAAGAGACTCCTGGAATTGATCAATGAATTCAGTAAAGTCTCAGGTTACAACATCAACACACACAAATCAGAGGCATTCATATATGACAATAACAGTCCAATGGAGAACCAAATTAAGGACTCAATACCCTTCAAAATAGCAACAACAAAAAAATAAAATACCTAGGAATATATTTAACTAAAGAGGTAAAGGACCTCTATAGGGAGAAATATGAAACACTGAGGAAGGAAATTGCAGAGCATGTAAATAGGTGGAAAACCATACCATGCTCATGGATCGGAAGAATCAACATTGTTAAAATGTTCATAGTACCCAAAGTGATCTACAGATTCAATGCAATCCCTATTAAATGACCAACATCATTTTTCAGAGATATAGAAAAATAATTATACACTTTTTATGGAATCAGAGAAGACCCCATGTAGCAAAAACAATTTTAAGCAATAAAAACAAAATGGAAAGTATTGATTTGCCAGACTTCAAACTATACTACAAGGCTGTGGTCATTATATCAGCTTGGTATTGGCACAAGTGCAGGGACACAGACCATTGGAACAGAACTGAGAATCCATATATAAAACCATCTTCATATAGTCATCTAATCTTTGAGAAAGCAGACAAAAATATACTCTGGGGACAAGAATCCTTATTCAATAAATGGTGCTGGGAAAATTGGATAGTCACACGTAGAAGACTGAAACAGGACCCACACCTCTCACCTCACAAAAATCAAATCACGGTGGATAACAGACTTCCTTATCTTAACTTAAAACATTCCAAGCCTTTAGACAAAGCTTCATTTCTTTAACCAATTATAAATCAAAGGGTCTTTAAACCCACCTATAACTTGTAAGCTCCTACTTTGAAATGTCCCACCTTTTTGGACCAAACCAATATATGCCTTCCATGTGTTGATTTATGACTTTATGGGCAATTCCTGGCTCCCTGAAATGTATAAAACCAGACTGTAACCCAACCACTGTGAGTCCACTTGCTCAAGGCTCCTTGAGCGTGGCTCCAGGCCATGGTCTTCAAATTTGGCTCAGAATAAACCTCTTTAAATTATTTTACAGAGTTTGGCTTCTTTTCCATTGACACTCAAATAGTTGGTTTGAGAATTAAATAAAATAGCTATTTATTTTCCCACAATAGCAGTTCCCACATCTAACCAATGCTTCAGATTTCCCCATGTAGCATTGTACATTCCTTATTGATCTATTTTTCCACAACTAAATTGGTCTTTTATGCTTCTGTATCCCATCATTGATATCTCAATAGCAGCACATATCAGAGAGTCTTGCAATAATTTTGGCAAGATCTTCTTTGTGACTCAAAGAATATAATGTGAGATCCTTCCATTCAAGGATGATCTTGCCAACTTTGCATCCCTATACACTGCCTGGCTCTGTATATGTTCCAAAATTATATATTAATGAAAAAAAGTATGTGTGTGTGTATGCTTGTAATTGTTTGTAATTAGTACCTTTATTAAGGGTAGTGTTCCAGTCTAAGTTATTTTATTACCTAACTGTGTGAGGCAAGGCAGGACATCTCACTTCCCAAGACTTAGTTTCCAGGTATGTTTTTAAGAGAATAGTGAAGGACCTCAGGACATTTCACCCCAAAATATGAATCCTTGTTATAAAGAGTATTTTGAATTAAAGTCCCGTAGAGATCAACAGGTCCTTGTAAAGGACTGTCCCTTTGCATAACCAGATGGACCCATCAAAAGAACAATTAACTTCCCTTTCCCTCTTTGTTATTTCACTATATTGCAGAAAAGAAAATCAAGAATGCAACCAGAACTGGCCCAAATAATTTTAACTGTAATATCTATCTTTCAAGGTCAATTTAATTTGCAAAGTGAATCATTTACAAGTCAATCTCTTTCCCCATCCATTAATCCTCACTAGCAACCACGTATTGCCCCTAAACAGAATCACCTATATTCCTCATCTCCCTCACTCCTCTAAAAGGAGTGTATAAAAATATCTGGACCCTATTTGGATATTGGGTAATCACTCCGTGATTCTTATTGTGCACATGTGCACTCTCTCTCATTAATGTGCCTTAATTGTGAGTTGATATTTCAGCAAACTTTTTGGGGAAAAGGGAAGTTTCTCACTCACCCTCACAATAGTTTTTTGGATTTTTTATTTCTTAAATCTTTATTTTACTTTTTGCATATCTAAATTTCTCCTAGGATTTCAATAATTAAGATCTACTGTCAGTAACATCATTGAAAATGCATTAAGGAACTCCAAAAACCTGATCCTCCATCAAAACAACTAAAATCCTGGCAAAACTGTCATAATCAACCATTTTGGAACTCTAGAAACTAACCAAGAGCTTGGAGCAACTTTGGGAGTTCTCATTCAAGAAACATGACAGCATTTCCTTAAGAATAGCCAGCTTTGTGGTGTTTTAACTTGTGCTAGTCCCATTTACTTTTCCCCAGCTTAGTGGCTGCCTTGAAAATAACAGCTACTTTTCTAATACTAGTACCTGGAAGGAACAGAATGGACTTCACTTATCAATATTTATCCTTGGTTATTCTGTCTGGCCGGTCTTGAGAAGACCTGCTCAAAAGACTTGTTTTTCTTTCCTCACTTAGAACATTATCAGCCCTAAAACTGCTACCCTGGGGTGTTTGTTAAAAGTATTTCCAGGAAAATGGTTTGTTCTTTGCTTCCTGAGGCAATGGATAAGAGTTGTGGCAAACAATAACTAAACAAATAGCTTAGGAGGAAGGACTGAATTCTATCCCACTGAGATCAGGAACAGGACAAAGATGTCCACTATCCACACTTCTATTAGACATTGTACTGGAGCTTCTAGCCAGGGGAATTAGACCAAGAAAATAATAATAATAATGAGAAGAAGTGATATTGTTAGCCCCACACCCCCAAACAAAGAAATAAAATGTATCCAGAATGGAAAGGAAAAAATAAAAATAATTCTATTTACACATGACATAACCTTATAAATAGAAAATCTTAAGGAATTCTCTATAAAAACTTAGAATTGATGATTTCAGCAAAGTTGCAGAATATATCAATATAAAAATCAATCATATTCTATAAAATAACAATAAGTGATCTGAAAATGAAATTAAGAGAAAACACATTTTCAAAAGCATCAAAAAAGTAATACATTTAGGAATAAATCTGATCAAAGACATGCAAGACTTGTACACTGGAAGCTACAAAACAGATCTGTATCTTGACTTTATCAATTTGAATATCCAGTTGTACTATCATTGTATAGTTTTACAATATGTTATTATTAAAGGAAAACTGTATACAAGATCTCTATGTGTTATTTCCTACAACTGAGTGTCTATAATTATCTCAAAATTAAAAGTTTAATTTTTAAAAACATCTTTAAAAAAGCTACAAAACATTGTTGAAAGAAATGTAAAAAGACTAAAACAAAATGATATCCTGTGTTCATGGATGGTGAAATTTAATTTTATTAAGATGTCACTACATCCCAAATTGATCAAGATATTCATTGCAATCCCTACCAAAATGACAACTGCCTTTCTTTTTTGCAGAAATGGTGATACTGATCCTAAAATTCATATGGAAATGCAAAGAACCCCTAAAAACAAAATACTAAGTGAAGTATCATAAGAATGGAAAAAGAAGCACCACATGTACTCACCATCAAATTGGTGTTAACTAATCAACACTTATGTGCACATATAGTAGTAACATTCATCGGGTGTCAGGCAGGTGGAGGGGGGAGGAGGGGATGAGTATATGTGCACCTAATGGGTGCAGTGCACACAGTCTGGGGGATGGACACACTTGAATCTCTGACTTGGGTGGAGCAAAGGCAATATATGTAACCTAAACATTTGTACCCTCATAATATGCTGAAATAAAAAAAAATCAATTATGAAGAAGTAGAACAATATTTGTGGAGTCACTTTTCCCCATTTCAAAATTTACTACAAAGCTACAGCAATCAGAACAATGTGGTACTGGCATAAGGGTAGGAACAAACACACACACACACATACACAACACACACACACATATATGATATAGTTTGAATGTCCCTTCAGACACTCATGTTGAAATGTAATTGCCATTGTGATGCTATTAAGAGGTTGGAACTGCAAGAAGTGATTAGCTCATAAGGGCTCTGCATGCATGAATGAATTAATGCTATTAGAGACTAGGCCCCTGATAAAAAGGAAAGTTTGTCCCTCTCTTTCTCTGTTGCACATGGATGCTTCCTCAACATGTGATGCTTTTGTCATGAGATGGCCGTTGCCAGATACCAATGCCATACTCTTGGACTTCCCAGCCTGCAGAACTATGAGCCAAAGAACTGTTCTTTAAAAATTACCTAGTCTGTGGTATTCTGTTATGGTATCAAAAATGGACTAAGACTATATAAGTGTGAATTAGAATTGAGGGTTCCGATTTCTTCACATCCTCTCCAGCTCTTTACCCATAAAACTATGGTCAACTTTTGTTTATTACAAGGGTGCCAAGACCATTCAATGGGGGAAAAACAGTGTTTTTAATAAATGATCCTAGGACAAGTGGATACCCCCATGCCAAGAATGACTTTAGACCACTACCTCGCACCATAAACAAAAATTGACTCAAAATGGATGTAATACCTAAATATAAGACCTAAAGCTATAAAAATCTTAGAAGGAAATGTGGGTACAAATATTTATTAACTTGGATTAGGCAATAGTTTCTTCAATATCAAAAGCATGAGAAAGAAAAGGTAAATTTGGACTTCATCGAAATTTAAAATATTTTCCCATATAAGAACACTAGCAAGAAACTGAACAGACAGCCTCCAAAATTGGAGAAAATATTTTTGAATCATATATCTGATATGAGTTTAAAATCCAGAATACATAAAGAGCTCTTATATCTCAACAATATAAAGCCAAATAACCCAAGTATAAAATAGGCAAAAGATTTGAATAGGCATTTCTCAAAGGAGATATAAAATTACCAACTAGTACATGAAAAGTTACTCAACATAATTAATCACTTGGGAAATGCAAATCAGAACTAAAATGAGATGCCATTTCACATCTACTAGGATTATTATAATTAAAAAAATTGAAAATAACTGTTGGAGATAATGTGGTGAAATTGGAATATTGCTGATAAAATGTAAAATGCTACATCCACTATAAAAAAACCTTTTATTGCTTCATAAACTTAAAAGATATGACCCAGCAATTCCATTCTTAGATATATACCCAAGAGAAATGAAAGCAAAAGTCCATGCAAAGGCATGTGAATGAATGTTCATGACATTATTCGTAATAGCCAAAAATGGAAACAACCCAAATAGCCATCAAGTGTTGAGTGAATAAACAAAATGTGTTATATCTGTATAATGGAATATTATCCAGCCATCAAAATGAATGTAGTACTGATACACACTAAAATATGTATGAATGTTGAAAACATTACACTAAGTGAAAAAAGCCATATACAAAAAACATCATGTTGTATAATTTTATATATATGCAATTTCCTGAATGGACATAGCCATAGGGACAGAAACTAGATTAGTGTTTTCCAAGGGGGCAGAATAAATTAGGATTTATAAGATTTCTTTCTTTTGGAATAGAAATATTCTGAAATTAGAAAGTGCAGATAGTTGCACAACATTGTAAATACACTAAAAATCATTGAATTGGAAACTTCAAAATGTTTAAAATGGTGCATTTTATGTTATGTATATTTTATTTTAATAATTTTAAAAAGAGTTTCTATCTGCCCTAGCCCTTTTTTGTACCAGGATATTATACCAAAGTTAAACATAAGTTATCTCTGATGTAATAACAAATACATCTTGGTAATCTGTGGCATGATGAATTAGGTCTCAGATTCCTCAACTATCGAATGAAGTAGTTGAATTACATAATTACTGAGGTCTTTTCACAATCTGACATACTCTAGACTGTACATTGTGAGTTGCCTGAAAAGAACAGAACTGTGTTGCTGTGTCAGATTCCTCTGGTAATAAAGATAAAGCAATGGTGATATAATAATATATTTTGTGGGGGGTTTGTCTTTTTAGTCTCAATATCATTTAAGAGGTAGAATTCATGTTTACCTCATGGAAACTTTCTAATTGTCCTAATAAACTTGTTACAAGATATATAAATTATATTCAAATATATCAAGTTTAAGGGAAATTCTGTTTCCTAATAATGCAAATATTATTTATTATAAATGTACACTTTCATATAGTGATTCGCTTTTTGCATTTTAGGTATGTTATTACTCTCTTTGATATTAGTATAGGTGAAACAACATAGACAAGTTAATTGGATAATTTTTTAAGAAAAAGAAATATTGTTTCTCTACCAAAAATAGAAACCCTGAATCCCTCAATCAGACAGCTGTCTTAGATTTGGATCCAAGAAAGCATTTGCTCTAGGCTTCACGTCAACCACATGGTTCCAAGGAATGATACAGCAATTTCAGAGTTTTTTCTTCCGGGATTTTCAGAGGACCCAGAATTACAATACATCCTTTTTGGGCTGTTCCTCTCCATGCACCTGATTACTGTGTTTGGAAACCTGTTCATCATCCTGGCCACAATCTCAGACTGCCACCTGAACACCCCCATGTACTTCCTCCTCTCCAACCTGTCCTTTGTAGACATCTGTTTTGTGTCCACCACTGTCCCACAGATGTTGGTGAATGTACAGACACAGAGCAAAGTCATATCCTATGCAGGCTGCATCACCCAGATGTACTTTTTCATACTCTTTGCAGGGTTGGATATCTTTAGTAAATATACTAAAATGGACAAAAAGAGAGAACTGCATAGACATCAAATGGAGCAGAAATCTTAATGAAGTGAGTTATTAATACTTAAATTGTATAAAGAATTTGAAAGCAAACTCATGGAAAATCCAGAAGACAAATAGAAGAAATAAGTTCTAAATTCACAATTTGATCAGATTTTCTTCATTTCTGATTGTGAAGCTTTGAGCCCTGTTATAACAGGGACTTCTTCAGCTCCAGGACAATTTATGCTTTAATAATTCCCCTCACAAGGAATCTTCTCAGAGCCCTCTTTATGTCATTATTCCTCAGGCTGTATATGAAGGGGTTCAGCATGGGAGTGACCACCATGTACATCACTGAGGCTGTTGCACTGGCGTGTGAGTTATGTGTGGCAGCAGAGCTGAGGTACACTCCTAGGCATGTACAATAAAATAAGGAGACAACTGAGAGGTAAGATGCACAGATGGAAAATACTTTATACTTCCCCTGGTCTGAGGAGATTGCACGTATGGAGTAAACTATTCTAGAGTAAGAGTAAATGATACCAGTGAGGGTCCCACCACCAGCACCACAGATGCCAGATACATCACTGTGTCACTAAAGAAGGGGTCGGAGCAGGCAAGGTGGACCACCTGATTAATTTCACTGAAAAAGTGGGAGATTTCCAAGTCTGTAAGAAGGTCAACCACACCACCATTAAGCTTTGTAACAAGGAATTCAGGGCACCCATGATCCAGGACACCAGAACCAGCAGCCCACAGAGCCTGGGGTTCATGATGACCATGTAGCGCAAGGGGTGACAGATGGCCACAAACCGGTCATAGGCCATCAAACATATTTTCTAAGTTATATTAGAACCCCACCTTGATAAAAATGAAGGGAGATGGAAAGGGGTTAGAGGAGGTGGAAAAAAAGCTTTGAATACCAGCTAGAGGTGAGAGAGTCATCATTAACAAGAAGTATTACATAAATATCACATAAAGGAATTTTTTTTGTTTCTATTGAATAAAAAAAGCCAGAGCCAGATTACTTGCAATTTTTCACTTACATGCTCAGGAAATTGAGTGCAGTACATTAGTCTTTAAAAAGAACTGGTAGCAATAGTGTTTAGTTCTGATAGATCTTCTCCCTGGTGGATCTGTCACTTACTGATAGAGGGATGTTGAAATTTTCAGCAATAATAGTGTATTCATCTATTATTACTCCTTGCAGTTTTATCAGTTTTTGCCTTGTGTCTTCATGCATTTTGAAGCTTTGTTGTTAAGTACATGCACATTGAGAATCACTATGTCTTCTTAGAGAATTTACCCTTTTATCATTATGTAATGTCCTTCCTTAACCCTTGTAATGTTTCTTGCTCTGAAACCTCATTTTCTGATCAGCTTTATTTGAGCATGATTTGAAAAATTGGCCACCTTTGATTGGCCAAAACTCAGTGATGAGTACAAGAGGACGTTACAGTTTGTTTACATATCCAGTTAGGTTACAGTTCACTATGTATAGAGAAACCATTAGGCCAACTTAAAATCTATAGGAAGGCAGCTTTAGGCTATACTTAATTTAACAATTCCTCCTTTTTGTTCAACCTGTAAATTTTGAGAGATTGACCAAAACTCTATGCATTGATGTTACTCTGTCACCATTGTAAATGTACTTATTTGGTCTTAATTTTTACTGGGAAATAGCAGAACAGTGGATTTTGAAAGATGGGAACAGGAAATTAGGTCACTTTTCTGTAAAGGTTAGAGCAGAGGGGACCTCCTTATGCTGTAATCTGTTTTTAGGAAAGGAGAAAAAAAACTGGTCTGCTTTGGGATCTATCTGCTTCCTTAAAGTTTCAGTTTGATTATGTCACATTTAGCATGCATGACTCCATTTTGGTTTTGTCTGAGCTATTAGGACCTGGTGTAAGATCTCAGTCCAAAACAATGGCCTCCAATAATTTTATTTAATAATTCAACCTTTTGGTCAGATTCTCACTTAGGTTAGAGTGTAACCAAAACTTAGGGCTTTAGTGTTACTCTCAGTTACCATCATTTTGGTTTTCCAGTCTCAGCATGTCTTTCATAGGTTATGGTGTCCTCGTGATTATGAACTTACTTCAGTTGTGTTGCTCCACTCAAAGAGGACATTTGACATTTTACAGATCGCTGCATGAAAACACAAAACTTTTCAGAGAATACAGCACACCAGGAAGACTACCATTATGACTGTCAGGAAAATAATATCAAGAGTTGAGAGTACACTCCTTAACAAGGGTTTCCATGAACCAAACCAACTTAAAATCAGAGACCAAAGAATGAGCTAGATGGAGTCTATTTATTTTAACCAAGCAGGTTGTTTGTTAATTCTCTCCAACTGAACCTCTATAATATCCAGTATTTTTGTTCAGTGCAACAAGAAGCATCAGCAACTGCACAGATTTTTTCTATTCTGATAGTAAATAATCTAGAGAAATTTTATTATCTTTTACAATTTTAGCAAGAAAATTTTAAGAAGTCTCTTTCACAACTATAGCCTTTGCAGTAGAATCTGCTATAGAGCCTATTACAAGCAATAAATTTCTAATAAATTGCTTCATTTACTCCAAACCATGAACAATAGGACCTAAGACATGATGCCCATCCAGAAGAGTGAAGGCAGCCTGGTAATGTTCTCTTTAACCTATGATGTAGGTTAACAGGTGTGGACCAATGTTTTGTTTCTGACTACAGAGCAACAAAGATACCGTTAAACTTCCTATCCTGTATTGGACCTTCAAGATTATCCATGAACAAGGTAAGCTTCAAAACACTACACAAATAAAAGTATACCCCATGGGTTCACAAAAGATCCCTTTTTCCATTCTATTGTTCATAGGGGCATAAGCAAGGAAAAAAAAAAAAGCAAAAGGAAAGAGTTCCACAATGACAGATAAATCTTGATCTATGATCTTGGGAAAGTTATCTGCATCTAAGATGTCATCTGCTTCTGGGGAGAAACTTCCTTGGTTAGCTTTATCTTATTTCCAATGCATGTACAGTTCTAAGAATCTTGAGGGGCCCTTCTAAGTTGTGAAATTATGGAACCAAAGTTTCAGGTCCCAAAGTTTTACTGCAGTGTTAGTGGCAAGGGCAGCCTTTCTCTTCTATCATTTCTAGGAGACCCAATGTCTGGGTTATAGACCATGAAGGGTTTGATTGCCATCAGTTGTTAGATCATGAAAAGCTTCCTTTGTCTGGTCAAAATACACTTTGGCCTAATGCATTAAAGCCTTGAAGAATTTAGTGCTATCAAAGTTTAGGAGTGGAAGAAACATGAGGTTTTATTATTAGGGACATAGACCTTCCAGTAACTATTTTTTAAGGGGTCAACTTATTTTTTCCACTGGAAGTGGATCTGATTGTCATAAATCTGCAATGCCTATGACCAAGGCAATCCATTCAATTTGAGTAGCATTGCCTAATGCTATTAATATGTAGTGTTATTTAACTGTTTTGCAACTTGGCCTGTAAGACAAGTATCTTTATTGCTAGAGATTTTCTCAGGAATGCCCCATGAGGAAAACACATTTCCACTTTTTAGTTACTGTTATAGTTTCAGTCTTTTTGCATGGGAAAACTTCCATGCAACTAGAAAATGTGTATTAAAAATGACAATTGAATGAAATTTCCCCATAAATGTTCAAATGGCCCATCAGGTAGCAGAAATGTACCTGAAGGTTTTATTGTCTTTTAAGAATTATGGATTTGGCAAACTAAACATTGATCATAAACCATTTTAGCAATTTATAACAGTAACTATGCCAATTTTTTAACATAATTTGAATCATGTCACCTTTTCTATGATGAATGTAAAGCTCTTAATAATGGAAACTTTAAGGACTTGAGAAGGACCAGGCAGCCATCCTGGCCTTCCATGAGTCCATGTTTAACATTTGGTTTATATGCTCTTAAATACCAATTTTGTTTCTCCAATTCAGGTGCATATTATTTCTTATTAGATAGGCTGCCATAGATAATTTGACGTGGAACATGGAGTTCATTCATATTGTATATCTAAATGATTTCAGTGCTGGCCAATTTAGCATGAAAATATAGCAAAGTATTTTTTTTGACATTCAATTAATTTTTGCCCTGCTTGGGTTAACAGTTTTATAAACCAGTCAGTCTCTTCATTAGAGTTCTACAAATTCTTACCCAGTTACCCAGTCCAAATGATATGATCCTAAATTATCAGAAACCAATATTTAAGAGTGATTTGTAGGGTCTTCTCCATTCTTTCCACGAACCTTCTTAAAAATGCAATATTGTAGGATTTTACTTGCTTATGAAGAGTTTTCAGAAACTGCATCAGAATTAAGCAATTGACTATGGAAATTACTTAAAATGGTCATGAAGACATAATTGACAAGGAAATTTGTTTATTTTTGTGGCCTCCAATAATTTAACATAATAGTCATGCTTATGACTGATAATATACCAAGACATATAAGAATTTTAGAATCATATACATGTTGGAACATATGTTAATAATATATCCATCAAATATAACTCAAAGAGGTTAAACATCATTTCTTATTGGACAATGCTTCTTATATAATTTAACATATCAAATAAACCTGTTTATTATCTCACTTTTGGATGCTTCAAGGCCCTCAGTAAAGTCCCAAGCTTAACTTGAGGTCATAAGACTAAATTTTGATTTTGATTTAGGAAAGCCTATCAAATATATCAAAGGTTTAACACAATTAAAATAGGATTACAGGTTACTGAAAATAATAGTAATTCATTTAGCCAAAGTGATAATTAAAAGCTTTTAAAAACCAAAAACCTTTATTCTTTGATAGAGAGGAAATTCAGTATTACAATCAAGAGACCTAATAAAAACAATATGAGACAGAATCTGTTTCTCTTCTTCCCTCTGTATTTTTTTTTGCAGTTTACTCAAAAGGCGAACAAAAATATTTTACTATCTCATTAATACTACACAAAATTTGTGTTCAAAAGAGAAAACCAAATTTTACTTTTTATCAGTGTATCACCAACACTAAAGCTAATTTTAATAAGAACTTTTAAACAAGTCCATGGAATCTCAGTCGGCTTTTGACCACATAAGATTTCCATAACCCTTTTATATCATTTATATTTAATATTTTTCTTCTACATTTTCTATATTTATTTAGTTTTTCATTTATTTCAGCATATTATGGGGGTACAAAAGTTTAGGCTATGTATATTGCCCTTGCCTCCCCTCCCCCCCCCGAGTCAGAGCTTCAAGCGTGTCCATCCCCTAGACTGTGCGCATTACACTCATTATGTATGTATATAAATGTCCCCTCACCCCTCCCATCTGCCCAACACCCGATTTATGTTATTCCTATATATGCATTTAGGTGTTGAGCAGTGAAACCAATTTGACGGTGAGTATATGTGATGCTTATTTTTCCATTCTTGGGATACTTCACTTAGTAGAATAGGTTCCAGCTCTATCCAGGAAAATATAAGAGGTGCTATATTACCATTGTTTCTCATAGCTGAGTAGTACTCCATGGTATACATATACCACATTTTATTAAACCACTCATGTATTGATGGGCACTTGGGTTGTTTCCACATCTTTGCAATTGTGAATTGTGCTGCTATAAACATTCGAGTGCAGATGTCTTTTTTATAGAATGTCTTTTGTTCTTTTGGGTAGATGACAAATAATGGGATTGCTGTATCAAATGTTAGGTCTACTTGTATGTATTTAAGGTATCTCCTTTAGTACTCCTCTCAATAGACACAGAAAAAGCATTCGACAAAATTCAACATCCTTTTATGATAAGAACACTTAACTAAATAGGCATAGATGGGGCCTACCTAAAAATGATACAAGCCATATATGACAAACCCACAGCCAACATCATACTGAATGGGGAAAAATTGAAAGCATTCCCACTTAGAACTGGAGCCAGACAAGGTTGTCCACTATATCCACTTCTATTCAAAATAATGCTGAAAGTCCTTGCTAGAGCAATTAGACAAGAGAGGGGAATTAAGGTCATCCAAATGGGGACAGCAGAGATCAAAATCTCACTCTTTACTGATGATATGATATTATCTCTAGAAAACCCCAAGGATTCAACGAAGAGACTCCTGGAATTGATAAATGAATTCAGTAAAGTCTCAGGATACAAAATCAATACACACAAATCAGAGGCATTCATATACATCAATAACAGTCAAACTGAGAACCAAATCAAAGACTCAATACCCTTCACAATAGCAACAAAGAAAATAAAGTACCTAGGGATATTTAACTAAGGAGGTAAAGGACCTCTATAGGGAGAACTATGAAACACTGAGGAAGGAAATAGCAGAGGATGTAAACAGGTAGAAAACAATACCATGCTCGTGGGTTGGCAGAATCAACATGGTTAAAATGCCTATACTACCCGAAATGATCTACAGATTCAATACAATCTCTGTTAAAATACCAACATCATTTTTCACAGATATAGAAAAAATAATTTTACGTTTCATATGGAACCAGAGAAGATCCCTTTTAGCAAAAGCAATTTTAGGCAATGAGAACAAAATGGGAGCTATTAATTTACCGGATTTCAAACTATATTACAAGGCTATAGTTATTCAATCAGCTTGGTATTGGCACAAGAACAGGAACATTGACCAGTGGAACAGAACTGAGAACCAAGATATAAAACAATCCTTATATAGCCATCTAATCTTTGACAAAGCAGACAAAAACATACACTGGGGAAAAGAGTCCTTATTCAATAAATGGTTCTGGAAAAACTGGATAGCCACATGTAGAGGATTGAAACAGGACCCACACTTTTCACCTCTCAAAAAAATCAAATCATGGTGGATAACAGACTTAAACCTAACGTGTGAAACTATTAGAATTCTAGAAGAAAATGTGGGGAAAACTCATAGAGATTGGCCTAGGCAAAGAATTTATGAAGAAGACCCCAAGGTTAATCAGAACAACAAAAATTAATAAATGGGACCCAATCAAATTAAAAAGCTTCTGCACAGCCAAAGAAACTGTCACGAGAGCAAACAGGCTACACATCCAATAAAGGGATGATAACTAGAATCTATTTGGAACTCAGGAAAATCAGCAAGAAAAAATCAAACAACCCTGTCAAAAAGTGGGCAAAGGACATGAACACAAACTTTTCAAAAGAAGACAGAACTATGGCCAACAAGCATATGAAAAAATGCTCAACATCTCTAATCATCCGGGAAATGGAAATCAAAACCACAATGAGATAGCACTTATCTCCAGTGAGAATGGCCTTTATCAAAAAGTCCCAAAACAATAAATGTTGACGTAGATGCAGAGATATAGGAACAGTCATACACTGCTGGTGGGACTGCAAACTATTTAGTTTTATCTATTTTTTTCTTTCAACGTATAGCAATCTTAAAGTAACATCTAAAATAGACAAAATTATTTTTTTCTTAAGAGACGCACATTTTTATGCTTTTGCAATTTTTTTTACCAAAAACATATTTTGCTTTTCTTTATACATTCTGTATACCGAATTGTTTCCTTCAGATATAGTAGTTTGATTTAAATATTCTAACTTCTGTTTTAATTCGTGTTAACCTTAATTTCTAGTGAAAACCTAGAAATTAATTAATTTTGAGCTGTTTTCTGTCACCAAATGTAGATGAAAATTATTTTATAGTTTTAGAAAGATTTGGTTTTCTGATTTTTATTAACAGATCTAAATATATTTAGCTTTTTTATATCACATAAATATCGAAGTACATAAACTTAAATTTATTTTAATAATTTATGTACCAGTATTTTAACTTACACATAAATGTCTCAGGCATTTTGTGATCATCTGTTACTTAATTTAATCTAACAGGAGTTTAAGATTTTTAAATTACTGAAAGAAATCTTGAAACTATGACATAGGTACTCTCCCTAATGTCTTCTGTAGTCGTCCTGGTTCTCAAGTAGCCAAGTAGCACCCAGGACAGCTATGAAGGGCAGAGTCCATCTGGGTCCTGAATGTATATACCAAGCATAAAGCCCGGGTGAGAGAACAGAGCTGGAAAGAATATTTCTAGAACAGCCAGCTGCTCCCAGTATGACGAGAGGGCAAAGCTGGCCTAGGGAAGAAGGGGTTATATTGGGCTTGCCTCTGTCTTTCAACTGGTGGTCTAAGTACTGAGAGCATGTACCCAGGCCTCACCATAGCCACCTGTTAAGACCCCAGAATCCAATGGTTCAAAACCAGAAGCATAATCTAACTGGCCAGTCAAGAAAGTATCAAAATATTACAGAATCAGCAACTTTATGACCTTAAAACATGTGATGGACATAGTATATACCTGTCTGACCAATAGACCCAGTAAAAAATAATTAATTATATTAAACTTACAATTCTGAAGCTGTTTCTCTTTTATTTCTTAATGATGTTAAAACTAGCTTTATTCATCAAATATTACCACATACACCTAACATTTATAGATATACAGACACACAGACAGAAGCAGATCTTATAGCTTTCATAAAGAATTCTCATTTGCCAACTTCCAGATAGTTCTTTCTCCCATTCAGACTACCAATCTTCCACTTACCTGTTTTATTGCCCTAAGCATATGTTAGCTAGACAACTTTAAATTTACACTGCTAAAGGGATGATTCTTAGTGTAAAAACAAGGTAAAAAACTTATCTCAAAAGCACAGAGCTGAGACTTCAAGCCTGAATATTGTAGCATTATTTGCTCAAATGAAGGAAAATGCTGTACATTATGGCCCAATTAAGACAAAATGGCCAGGAAAAGCACCTTAAACAAAGTTAAGATTTGATGTGTAAATTTAAAGTGATAGTAAAAATTCCCAGTGATGCAATTCTCCTTCACTTCCTAGTTCACAGAGGCAGACACCCTTATAAATGGAAATTTTCTTTATACATGTAAATTTCTTTTAGCAGAGGATTTCAAAATAAGCAGCTAAATGCCAGAAAGGTGTATTTTGGAGACTGATTTAATTTAATAGGCAGTTTTTAAAACTTAGCTACTGTTACATAGCTAAAATTATTGAATTAATTAAGGAATAGGTCAGAGAAAGTATTTCTATACCTGGACTCAACATGGATAGCTCTGAAGAAGAATCAAGCCTATTTTGCCTGAGGGCCTGCCTATTATAAACACTTTGTCCAAGAAAGCTTTCTTTTAGCTTTTGTGGTAGGACAGTAACCAAGCCAAAGTTTAGAAAATTTAATTTTTCTTATAAATTAGTCACTGAAGCTTTTCATTTGCTTTTTATAAACAGTCTGTTTAAAGAGGCAATAAAAATATTGAAATTTTTTAGCACCTTCTGCATATCAATAAACACTCCTGGATGACACTAATTTGTGAGCCCTCATTTTAAAATTCACTTCTCAAAATGCAATGTTTTTATTTAGAACATTCCACTGCAATTCTAAATGATATTTAGTAAGATTTCACCATGTCTGTAAGTATGCTTCTGAGGCCTAATACTTTCATATGTATAGGTAGGTGTAGCCTGAATGTGGAGTACTCAGTTCTTCAGAAATTAAGGATCTCATTTTTATGTCAAGCCTTGGCTTTGCCTCTCAGATCCCCTTGATAAACCTAGCCAATAATTTCTTTTACTACCACACATATAAGAAAAAGAAACAAAGGGTGTAGAACACAAAAAATACTGTATGATTTCTGAAAGCTAAGTTCTCCCCCATTGTGGTATTGTCATTTACTGCCAGATTCTGTATGACCCAGTATGACATCTTGTTAGTGACAGAAAACAAGTTAGAGGTAATGGAAATCAGAAAAACAGAAAGGAGAAAGCAGTTATAGAAAAACAATAAGGAGGAAATGGTTACAGAAAAATAAAAAGACGGAATGATTATTTCAGCCTTAAAGAATGGAGAAAGGGCCGGGCGCGGTGGCTCATGCCTGTAATCCTAGCCCTCTGGGAGGCCGAGGCCGGTGGATCGCTCGAGGTCAGGAGTTCGAGACCAGCAAGAGCGAGACCCTGTCTCTACTAAAAAAATAGAAAGAAATTATCTGGCCAACTAAAATATATATAGAAAAAATTAGCCGGGCATGGTGGCACATGCCTGTAGTCCCAGCTACTCGGG